>JARBWK010000002.1:18776867-18966824 GCA_030556195.1 Anolis apletophallus | reverse complement strand
GTGCATACTGTCCGAACTAGAGAACCTGTGGTCCCAAGGGACTGGAGAGTAAATTGGTCCTCTTAAAGGTGTTCCAGACATGTGTGTAGGAAAACTCCATGTGATGAGTTTCCTACAAGAAAAGAAATTCTGGAATAAAGCGGGTTTGGTACTTTTCCGGGTAAAAAGTACAGTCAGAGAGTGATGCTACATGCGTGTTTAGCTTTGAAATGCGGGTTCCTGTGCCAAGAATCAGACAGGCACTTGCAAAATGAGAATAACACTGTGATTGAAGCATTCTAATACACCCTGTGCCTGACTTGAGATAACATAGGCTAGATGGGTGGAAAGCAGTACAGATTGTGCCATGGGAGAACTTAATGCGAATAGAGAAAGCACTGCGCATGACAGAGAGTCTGACCCCCTCCGTTGCTGGCACGGAGCCTGGAAGTCAATGTTTCAAATTTAGGGAACATCAGAGACTCAGGATTGATAGCTGTACTGTGAGAAAGAACTAACTTATAAATGACTATTGTTCTCATTCATAGGTGTGACTTAAAGATGTGATGCTAATGAAAATGCACTGTTTATTGGATTAATGAAATGTCATGTAAGCAACAGTAATCACCAGCCAATTATGATTGTTATTATCCATGAAGAAGGGGTGGGCTTAACTGAAATGACTCCATTGGGGTATAAATGTCTTTGTATTGGAAGTGACGGGGTCTTTTGCCCCTGATTGCAGCGTGTTCTGCTGGCAGAAGCCCACCAGCTGGTGCCAGAAATAAATCCTTTTGTTTTTCACCTATTTCACAGTTGCCGTGTGTTCTTCCTCATCCTTGTACCCGCACGTTCAGGTAGCTTGGTAAAGTTAACTTGGTACTTGGAGTTCCATAACTCCTTAATTTGGCTGCTTCACTGCTACATAACAACATTGCCCGGTTGGAGACCAGGGGAGCAAGGCTCAGTCCAGGGGATCTTCCTGTTATATGTTATTGTATGACTTGTACGTCTACTAATGGCAGGGATTGTCTGCTGTATGTGTTCTGTAATCCACACTGAGTCCCCTTCGGGGTGAGAAGTGCGGAATATAAATAAAGTGTATTATTATTATAGTGCATCTCCATGCCTCCCGATGTGAGGCCAGGGTGGACCATTGTTGGTAATCAATCTGGCCGAGCCTGAGATGTTTCTGGGAGTCCTGTTTCCGTAAGGACTGTTTAGATATTATGCTGAACACACACGCATATAGGCTTAGAATCCCTTATCTGAAATAGTAATATTTCAGATGGTGGTGATCAGCACATTGGGTGCAGTGCCTAGAGACCGTGGCCTGCACTTAAAAACAACCGGCGCTGACAAAATTACCATCTGTCAGCTGCAAAAGGCCACCCTACTCGGATATGCATGCTTATTTGCCAATACATCACACAGTCCTAGACACTTGGGAATTGACCGATGTGTGATCGAATACAAAAGCCAGCATAGTGATCTTACCCTTAGGTTCTCCAAATCTAGGAAGGGACGCTGCTTGTAGTTAGCACTCTTGACAGTCGCATTTACCTGGGCTGACATTTGGGGGGATGGATCCAAGAGCACTCCCAATCTGCAAACACTCTTTCAGGAGGAATGTAACCCCATCTAGGACTGGTTGACATACCGCCATCCCCAGCTTAGGACCCTTGATGGCAAGCACCTCTGTTTTGTCTTTAGTTTCAATTTGTTTTTCTTCATCCAGCCTATTACCTCCTCCAGACATTTATTCAGTAGAGACATGCTATCCTTAGCTGAGGCTGTTTTGGAAGGCATGGAGAAATATATTTGGTTGTCATCAGCATGCTAATAACACCCCACACCCATGCCTATGGATGATCTCTCCCAGTGGCTTCATGTAAATATTAAAGAGCATTGGGGATAGAATGACACCTTGTGGGACACCACATAACAGCTACTTTTTTGAGGAGCAGCTATCTCCAAGCACCACTATCTGGAGTCTGCCTGAAAGATACAACCGGAAGCACTGCAGTACAGTGCATCTGATTCCCAGCCTCTCCAGGCATTCCAGAAGGATACTATGGTTTATGGTATCGAAGGCTGCTGAGAGGTATAGAAGCACCAACAGGGAGACATTCTCCCTGTCGATGGAGATCATCCACTAAGACGACCATAGCAGTCTCAACGCCGTATCCTGCTCTGAAGCCGGTTTGAAATGAGTCAAGGAAGTGACGAGTTGGAGGGCAACAGTCTTTTCAACCACCTCGCCCCAAAAAAGAAGGTTGGACACTAGTCTGTAATTATTGAGATCCAGGGGATCCAGGGAGGGCTTTTTCAGCAGTGGTCTAATTACTGCTTCTTTTAAACAGGATGGAAAATTTCCCTCCCTGAGAAATGCATCAATAATTTGTTGTATTTGAGATCAAATTTCATCTCCTCTCTGGATGACCAGTCAAGATGGCCAAGGATCAGGAAGGCAGATTGTCTTCCTTACTTGTTCTAGCAGCTTTTCCACATGAACAGTACTCACCAATTGAAACGGATCCAGTGTAATCCCATTTACAAAGTTGCTGGATACCTCGTTGTTAGCTTCTGCTGCAATGACAATGTCAGCTCTTATGCGAGATATTTTATTTGCAACATGTTTGCTAAAAGCATAACAGTGAGCTACTGAAGGATCTAACAATGGGTTTGGAGGGGAGGGCATCTGGGTTAAGCATTCCAAATCTGTTCCAAGATGGATTATAGTGTCAGTGTAGACAGCCTCTTTCCACCCCCACCCCCCAGCTACACTGACCGTGTAATACAGTTTCAAATTGGTGCTGATGAAAGTGGTTTCAATGTGCAGGTGATTACATAGGAAATCTTGGAACCTGTTTGAAGCCAGATAGTGATTGCACAAACCACAGAGCACTCATCACATTAAGAGCTTTCTTTCGTGTACTTATGTGGGAATTTGTTGCTTGCCTGCCATAGTTTGGAGCTAACTTTAAACTGCAACAAAATTTAAACTGCATCAGTGTTGATACTAGGAACTACGGTAAGAGAGTCTTGCAAGGAGAAGGGTGGGTTGCTGTCTCTAGAATGATCATGGATCCACTTTAAATCCAGTTTCTGCCTTCTGCTGATTTCTGGGGCTTGTTGTTTAGAGCCTTTAAACTGCTCAGCCAGACAGGTCCTCAGTAAACCATAAACCCCAAAATTCTGCAGCAGGCGGAAAACAGATTTAAAGTGGATTCATGCTCTAGTGCAGGGGCCAGGAACCTATGGCTCGGGAGCCAGATGTGGCTCTTTTCATGATTGCATCTGGCTCTCCAGAGCAGCCCATTCTTTCCTTCTCTCCTTCCTTTCCCCTCCCTCCCTTTCCTTTTCCCTCCCTCTCCCTTTTTCCTTCCATTCTCCCTTCCTTCCTTCCTTCCTTCCTTCCTTCCTTCCTTCCTTCCTTCCTTCCTTCCTTCCTTCCTTCCCTCTTTCCTCCCTCCTTTCTCCCCTTTCACATTCTCTTTCCTTTTTCCTCCCTCTCTCCCCTTCCTTCTTTCCTCCTTTCTCCCTCTTCCTTCCTCTTCCTTTCTTTCTCCCCTTCACCCTTTCCTTCTCTCCTTCCTTTTCCCTCCCTCTCTCCCCTTCCTTCTTTCCTCCATTCTCCCTCCCTCTTCCTTCCTTCCTCTTCTATTCTTTTCCCCAAGTCTTCCTTTCCCTCTCCTTCCTTTCTTTTCACTTCCCTCTCTCCCCCGCATTCTTTCTTTTCTTCCTTTCCCTTCATTATTTTACTTTTTCCTCACTCCCTTTCCTTTCTTTTCCCCACCCTTTCCTTTCCCCCCTTCCAGGGCCGTAGCCAGGATTTTGATTCGGGGGGGGGATGTCTGAGTTGGTTTCGGGGGGGGGGGGCTGAGACGGGGTGGAACGGGGTCGAACCTTGCAAACCTTTTGTATTGTTATCCCAATAACCCCATTAATGTGGGATATAATGAGCATGGCGATCAGATCATGATATGAATAAACATAACAGTTTAAATAATGTACCAGTAAGGCCTTTTCGCTGACCACCCTGAGAATTTGGGGGGGGGGCTGAAGCCCCCTTAGCCCCCCCCTGGCTACATGCCTGCCCCCTTCCCATTTCCTTCTTTCTCTTCCCCTCCTTGTCTCTCTTCTGTTTTTTTCTTCTTCCTTTTCCATAGTTCGTTCTTCTTTCCTTTCTTCCTCTCCCCTTTCTTTATTTCCTCTGTCTGTCTTTCTTTCTTTCCCCCCTCCTTCTGTCTTCTCTTCCTTCCCAGAGTCCTGAGCATGCCTTTTGCAGAGCCAGGTCTGAAGTGTCCCGTCATTCTGCCAGGGGAATCCTTTTCTCATAGTATGTACGCATATACTCACATTTAGTTGAATTCAGTCTTAAAATATATTATATATATTATATATATATTATATGGCTCTCACTGAAATAAATTTCCCAATTTTTTGCTTTCATGGCTTTCTGTGTCAAAAAGGTTCCTGACCCCTGCTCTAGTGTGATGAGGCTAACAGAGAAGTATTGCGAACATTGAATTCACTGCCTGCACATTATACCTGCCAGGGCTCTAAAGAACCTCAAACATAACCAGTTTTCAAACAATAGTGGCTCCAGCTGCTTTGGGTTTTCCTGTGCTCTTTCTAGTTCGGCAACAGTGTTTTTCATAGGTGGTGACAATGATATAAGCTGTGTGTAACATTCCAAATGAATGTCTCAATCTCACCATGGATTTGTACAAGTCCTTGGGAATACTGGCAGTTTTATCCTGGAATCTTTTCATAATGACATCTAGCATTGATGTTTTGCCATTTTTATAGCAACTGCACACTGCCACACTGTTGGGATAAACAACCAGGAACTCTTCCAAAATACATACACAGAAAGGTGTGACAGACATGCAGCAGGTCCTGAAGGGAAAATATCAAAATTGTCCCCAGGACCAATGTAAGGTGCACAGCTATGGCTGCTCAACCAAAATCCTTGATATAAACACATTTACTATTGCATTTCTGCTTACACAGTTGCATACCAACATTTTTCTTGTGTTTTATGTGGTGTGTGTGCAATTTATCTTGGCCAATAAATGACAATGTTGTAGTAGAGCCTGTGAGTAACGTTGCAAACAGGAGTATGGATGCAAGGGCAGGGAAAAGGGCTACTCGGAAGCAAGACTCAGGGGATGAGCAACAAAGGAAGAGGATCCGGGATATACTTATGGAGCCCACAGATGAGGATTCTTTTGAGGGATTTTCTGGGAATGAAGGGTCTGAGAGTGAAGAAGAAAGCATGGAAAGAGATGAGGAAGAAACAGAGGATGGCCTGGATTGGACTAGGGTGGGAGAGGTGCAGGCTGTTTGCGAGGCACCAACAAGTAGTGACACATTTGAGGGGTTTTCTGGGGATGAGGACTGGCGCTCTGGGGATCCAAGTGAGTCCTGGGGAGAACTAAGTCTTGACAGGAGATGGGGCACTTGGAGAGGAAGGCAAGGAGCTTCATATGAAGATTTGGCTACAGCTGAGGGTCATAATGAGCAGGCGTTGGCCACTTCATCCTCTGAGGAGGATTTGTAAGATAAAAGTAGGCTTGGAAACAATGGGAATTTGCAGATGGCAAGGTGTTGATGGGGTTCGTGTGATTTGGGTGATGTGTATTGGGAAAATTCTTTGAGAACGTAAGTTTGGAAATGTTACTGTGTGCATGGATTTTGGGCTGGAATGGGCTGGGTTTGTTGGGGGGGGGGTTTCCTTGGTTTATGCTTGTATTGTCCTATGCATTAGCTGTTGCTGCCTGTTCGTGTTGGCGTGCTGATCATTGCTTTGATGTGAGTCTGCTTTCTACAAGGATGCCAAGGAAAGGGTACAGTATATGTGGAGGTTGGGGGGGGTGGTGGTGGTGGGTTGCTGCCTTTTGGGGCTACGTTGTACATGTTTCGCCATGCATTTGTTCCTGTTGACTGTTTGTGTATCGACTTGGACTGGCTTCTTATACTGCGGACTTCTCTCTCCCTGACTTGGAATGGCTTGGTGTGTGGGCGCTGATGCTAGGACTGCTTCCCCGTGAAAACTCTGGATGGCTTGGACGACGCTTCTATCTTTGTGGGACACTTCTTTTGATATTTTGTTTGTCCTTTTTCTCCTGTTTCATTCTGTTCCATTGTTCAAATTGAGTTTTTGAGTTTTTGGGTGATTTTACAACCCTTTGATAAGACTGTAATAAACTCTATTTTGGATCCACCTTTTGGTCTGGCCCTTTAAGGCGCCTGGTCTCGACAGACAACCTCAAGAAGTTTCCATATGTTTATATTTACCATAACCTATCTCAAATGCTTGGATAAATATTAAATACCTTTTTATAAAAGTCTGTTCATTCACATTGTTATCACGAAGTGACATGCCAGTGTGACTTGTCAAAGAATTATCCAAACAGACTAAATTCAGGTGGAAAATGAACATAGGAATTAATTAACTTTCTTGGATAACATCTCTTGAGGTTCCAGTCCAGAAAAGGACTGTGGAATGCCCTCCCCAGGGACATTAGATCGGCCCCCACCCTCTTAACGTTTCGTAAAAACGTTTCGTTATTTGAACAGGCTTTCCCAAATGCAGTGTAGCTGATAAACTCTGATCTCAGGATGGCTGGACAACGTGACTGGACAATGATTTGGTAATGAAATGTGGAGGATTTATTGATTTATTATGTTTTTTTGATGTTATTATGCAATGAATTTTTATGTTTAAATGTTTTATCTATTTTTATATTGTTATGGGCATCGAATTGTGCCACTCTGTAAACCGCCATGAGTCGCCCCTGGGCTGAAAATGGCGGTATAGGAATATAGTTAATAAATAAATAAAAGAACCTTGGAGTAATCAGCTGACTAGTAACATAGATATTGTATATGGAAAAACCACTGTTCTTTTGAAACTGTATTTAGATAAAACAACAAGCAAAATGTCTCAGTAACATCTAATGCATAGGATGTCTTCTAGTGTAGTAACATAATGTAAATTTAAACATCACATTAAAATTATGTGAATATAATAAGCTTCTCTTTTTCTGTTTATTGTGAATGTCTATGTCTCTACAATGCGCAATTATTTCAGAGTTTAACCCAATTTTGCCCTATTCAAGGCAAAGTTGGGGGAAACTCCAGAGTTTGCAGAAAACTTTGGCGTATCCCAAGGCTTTACGTCAGTTTGGACAGGATTGGGACTGGACAGCTGGATGATGTTCATGATTAATCAGGACTGTCCTTGCCCAAATTGGGACAGTTGGAGGCTTTGCAGTTGTACCCTGGCAGGTTGCTATCAGGGGAAAGCAGCACTTGTCTCCTTGCCTCAGGTAGCCCAGTATCTTTGACTACAGCTACTTAAACACTCTAATTTATCAACCTCCTTTCTATAGACACTGTCAAGAACATACAACAAATTATTTAGCCAGTCTGAGTCCCTCTACGGAGGTAGAGAAGATTGGGATATAAAAGTTTCAAATAAATAAACAAGCAAACAAACAAACAAATAAATATTGATCTGAACATTGAGGGGTTCGACCAAGGGCAAGATGGATGGTATCTTTGAAGTGACTAGCTTGACTCTGAAGGAGCTGGGGGTGGCGACGGCCGACAGGGAGCTCTAGCATGAACTAGTCCATGAGGTCACGAAGAGTCAGAAGCGACTGAACGAATCAACAACACTGATCTGACTCATCATGGCATCTTTGATATCCCCATTCCACTCATATTCAGGCACTTCTTCTTATACAATTTTAAACATTGGCTTCTTTTAAAAGGGAATTCTTAAAAGCATTGGCTCCATTCTCTATCCAGGTGGGCGCAGCATCAGGTAGAAAAGATTGCTTGTCTCTGGGTCATGGTCATTACTCTTTGCTGGCTATGGAACTCCATGCAAGAGCCTGGCAGAGGGAGGATCCACTGATGCCAGAATGAGTCATGCGTATGCTAACAAGAAGGACATCAAATGATCCCCTTGTTCTTGCTGATCGTAAGTGTGTGCTGTTCTGACACAGCAGTTAAGCAATGGTGAGTCTAAATAGGTTAATTCAGAAGAGTGCCAAAGTTAAATTGAAATTTCTCTTTAGTAATCAATAATTGTAAGTACAAAAATGAGAATAATTCCTAGAAGAATAATACTTGTACCTTTATTGGACAATGAACTGGCGGTAGGACTTGGAATGAGTGTCCTTTCTATTTGTATATATTATTCTCATTTTTATACTTACAATTATTGATTACTAAAGAGAAATGTCAATTTAACTTTGGCACTCTTGTGATTTAACTTCTTGTGATTATAGCCAGGCTTGTTTTCCTTCAGGTCTGAATAGGTACCAGATCTATATTCAGCACATGCATATTGGATCTGCGGTTGTGATGGGGTAGATTTACACTGGAATAGTCTATCCGGTGTAGCTGCAGCCGTAGTCTTTGGAGCCACAGAAAGTAAGCTTGCTCCATCTTTGATATGTTATCCCTTCAAATAATTCAATTGTTTCTTGAGTTGTGTATGATGTGAACTTTTAATAATATTTCTCTGGTATAATCTGTAAATTTGAGCCCTGCACTGAGAAAAAGTTGGGATATACATACATATATTAACCACAACACCCCGGAATTGATGTAATTATGGGTTGCACACCTGAGCTCACTGTGCCTATAACTAAAAACACTCTGGGACCATACATAAAAGATTCCTCGCTAACACTGATATTATACCAGAAAATGCTAGGAAAAGTTACCTTTTTCTTCTATACCTCCCAGAATCCCTTAGTCAATCCCAAATTACCCCAAAATTTCTTCAAATTCTGGAATAACAGTGTGAATTGTATATCTGGTTGTCCAGCTAATATCACTGTTCACATAATTCTTGAGAGTTGCACCATTATTTTGTGGGCAGAAACTTTTAAAGAGCTGTTTGCCTTCTGAGTAGCTGAAAGACTGTGAGTTTAATAGTAGAATTAATATTAAAGTTCACCTGGAATCACTAGATCCATGTTATGTGCAGCTGATGAATCTCTACAAAATCTAGTTACAAATATATCTTTTTGTTTTGTTGCTAGCTCCTTACTGAGTTTGAATTCCCATCACAACATGGAGGGTTTTCCTGCTCAATGTTCTCTAAGTCTAAGGGAAAGATCTTTCGTCCAGTCTATGGTCCTTTTAAAGGCCATTTGGAATGCATTGCTTCCCTGAAAGTTGGGCTAGGTTAAATGTGAACTGTGTGGTGTCTCACAAATCAATTCAAGCAATTCCCAAGATTCTAAAAAAGTTCAATTAACTCTTCAGTGTGCTATTATGTAAGCCTAATGGACTATTAGTAAGATTCAATAAATTACTACTCTGGAGGGGAGTTCAAGTGTGGTTTGGCAGCTAGTTGGCTTAATAGTTCAATTTACAACTATCCACTAACCATTTACTCTGGAAATGGCCTGGAGAACTTCCTTAGGGCTTAGTGTTGCCTTTAATGATTCCCTTTTAAAAGTATCAAGTGTATATAATTGTATAATAAGAAGTTCCTTAATATGAGTGGAATGGGAATATCATGACTTCCATGATGAGTCAGATCAATAGTTTGTTGTATGTTCTTGGCAATGCCTACAAGGAGGGTGTGGACAGAGTGTTTAAGCAGCTGTAATTAGAGATACCTAGCTTCCTGAGGCAGGGGGACAAGTGCTGTCACCAGCTTGCTTTCCCATTGTAGAAACCTGCATGTCCTCCAACTATCTCAATCTGGCACAAATAATCCTGATTAATCATCTAGCATTTCATTTTTTCACCAGCTTTTAAAACTATTCTAGTTTTTCTGTCCCATTCCCCCCTTGTTCTGATACTACTTCATTGCTGCAAATGTTCAAAGTGTAAAGTGCAAAAGTAGTTTATATGCAACTCAGCAGGGGAAGAGGAAATCTTACTCTTCCCATTAAGCTCAGGCAAAAGCAAACTGATCTCTTAGTTCATATGTTCTACCTCATTAATAACTTATGGATTCATAGAATCCTAGAATAATACAGTTGGAAGAGACCACACGGGCCATCTAGTCCAACCCCATGCAGGAAAAACATGACCAAAATAACTCTGACAGATTTCCATCTAGCCTCTGTTTAACAGCCTCCAAGGAAGGAGCTTTCATCACACTCCAAGGCAGAGGGTTCCACTGCTGAACAGTTCTTACAGTCAGGAAGTTCTTCCTAATGTTCAGGTGAAATCTCCTTTCCTGTAATTTGAACTCATGACCACACTCTGATCATTCCTGGCCACTTTCACCCATGAAATATTGGAGGATATGTTTGAGGTTGTGGCTTTTTTGGCTTTCATTATTCACAGATTTGATTAAAACCTTTTTTTCTAGTTATCTCTTGGTCCTCCAACATGACTGTATGGTCAATGTCCTTTATTCATGATAAAGAACCTAGAGATTTCTAGAGAGGACATTTCTCAATGAATCTCTAAGTCCTCCAATGTGATTCTGTTGTTCAACTTCCAGCAGGTTGATCATAGAGCTGTGCTGGAAGACCTGGGACCTTGCCAGATGTGCTGCCGGAACGAAGGTGTCTCGCTAAGTCCCGGCAGCAGTCGCACAGGGGCCATGGGGACCTGTGGTCCTGAGCCCCACTCCGTTGTGGCTTCCTCCCTGCCCCATCACATGGGGAAAGTCTTTTTTTGGTGGCTCAACCCATATTTCCTTATGGAAAGATGGGGAGCCTGCCATTGTTCACTGTTGCCATTGTTTTGGTGAAGGTGACTGGAGTCTTCAACTTCAGCCACAGAGCCGCTACAGAAGTAGTTCTCTGGGATGTGATGGGAGTCATCTAGTTCCGTGGCTGAAGTTGTAGACTCCTGTTGCTGCCATCAAAAAAGTAAGTGTGAAGAGGTCCCTAGAATTTTTTAAAGAGAGGTGGTCTCTCAAATTAAAAATAGTTTTTTCTTTATTTAGTTTTTCACTATCATGTAGGTCTTGTACCCCTATATCCAGCAAATGTGGAGGCTGATTGTATTTATTTACTGCTTCAAAAATCTGTTTTTTTGTAACTACTGTCAATGTAACTTTGCTCATAAGACAGACAGAAGCAATGAACTTGTGCTCATTATCTTGTTAATGTAGATAGGTTGGCCAAGAATCCCCTTATGGATGTGGCTTAAATACTGGCTGCATCATGCTTTTTTTATCTGAGAAGAAACAGTGTCTTCTACTAGGTTATCTAGCATAGTGGTTAAAGGTAAATGTTCTCTTGATTTGGACCACAGGGATCAATTCGTGTGATTTCATTAGTTCATTAAAAATGCAATCAGGTCTTATCACAGTCTTCTTAATGGAGGCAGCCTTTTCCACTGAGGAGCCAAGTTTCCTGCCATCTCATTAACTCTTGAGCGCAGTACAGGCTGCAGTTGTCTTCTCAGTTAATAACTTTTCCCACCTCAAGCAACAATTCTCAACTGTGATTCCATTCAAAATATGAGCTTATATTTATAGAAGTTGGCTAAATGAAATGTGTAGGTTTGGCACCAAATATATGGATCTTTTGGGAGCCTAACTCTGAAAAGAAACCAATTGGCTCCTGAGTGAACGTCTTCTTAGATTAACCTGAAAATCAGAAGTCTTTCATTGGCATTAGTGGAAATGAGTTTCAGGAAAACTTGGGATTGCTCCAAAGACTAAGTTCTAAACTTGAAAATTGTATTTTTAGATATTCTGTTTTTAAAGATATAGTAATATAGTAATAGTAGTAGTGGCAGATAATAATACTAATAATTGCAACAATTAGATGCATTTATATAGAATCATAGAGTTGGATCTTGTAGGCCACCTCCACAAGTCCAACCCCCTGCCAAGAAGCAGGAAAATCGCATTCAAAGCACCCCCGACAGATGGCCATCCAGCCTCTGTTTAAAAGCCTCCAAAGAAGGAGCCTCCACCACACCCCGGGGCAGAGAGTTCCACTGCTGAACAGCTCTCACAGTCAGGAAATTCTTCCTAATGTTCAGATGGAATCTCCTTTCCTGTAGTTTGAAGCCATTGTTCTGCGTTCTAGTCTTCAGGGCAGCAGAAAACAAGCTTGCTCCCTCCTCCCTATGACTTCCTACAGTAGAGTCTCACTTATCCAACATGAATGGGCCGGCAGAACGTTGGATAAGCGAAAATTTTGGATAATAAGGAGGGATTAAGGAAAAGCCTATTAAACATCAAATTATGTTATGTTTTTACAAGTTAAGCACCAAAACATCACATTTTACAACAAATTGACATAAAAAGCAGTTCAATACATGGTAACACTATGCAGTAATTACTGTATTTATGAATTTAGCACCAAAACATTGCAATGTATCAGAACAGCTGTGGATCCAGGCAGGAGGCAGACTGCGTTAGATAATACAGAACGTTGGATGAGCGAAGGTTGTATAAGCGAGACTCTACTGTACCTTTCCTCCAGTGATCTGAAGGCACAGTTCTCCCACTTTTATCTTCACAACAACCCTGTGATGTAGATGAGTCTAAGAGAAAATGATTGATCTAATGTTTCATCAGTAACTCTGAGCTGGATTTGAATTCCAGTTCAACACTTAAGTTGCTATACAACTCTAGTGTTCTAGTATTATGGGTGACAATCCTATATACTTCCTACCCCACCCCATAGATACACTTACCAGGGAGTCAAGATAGTTAAGCGGTCTATTCTATTTATAATGTTGGAAAGCAGGACTGTGAAACCATTCATGGGTTAGTACCCATGATCCATGTCATTCAGCATTTTGTGATTAACACTAGCAACCACTATGAATTCAGAACATCTTCTACTCCATCTTGAAATATCAATGCAAAAAGAATGAGAAAATACCTCAGGGTGTTTCTGTGCTGCACAGTTAGAAACCACTTTAAGGGCTTTGTGATGTGGGATCCTGGAATGTGCAGTTTTGGGAGATATCTAGAGATATCTCTTCTTATGTTCTTATACCAAGGGAATCAGTAGTTACTGAAATGGACATCCAAGTGCAACCTCTGTGTTGATGGAGGCAGGCAGGATTTTCCCCGGGTACTGGTTGTGGGGGGTCAGGAGCAGGTGAGGGTTTTGCCCTCCTTTCTGCTAGAGATCCCTGTGTACAACTGGTGGGCCACTGTGTGACACAGAATGCTGGACTAGATGGGCTGAGGCCCGATTCAGCATGGCTCTTCTTATGTTCTTAGCGCTATTGCTATAATTCACGGGAAAGCACTAGCGTTGTCATAGGGCCCTTCCACACAACCCCATATCCCAGAATATCAAGGCAGAAAATCCCAAATTATCGGAGAGTGGACTCAGATAACCCAGTTCAAAGCTGATATTGTGGGATTTTCCGCCTTGATATTCTGGGATATAGGGCTGTGTGAAAGGGACCTTAGTCCTTCTGCAAATGACATCTCCCTGGATTTTTAAAGGATGGATCATTCTATAGCAATTAAAGTGTTATCAAACTTCTATAATTGTGCAGTATAGATTAAACCATACTGTCTCCTTCTGAATCCCAGGGAGCAAAAAGATGCTTTAAAAAATGGCATGATGTTGTCTCTCCCCCTTCTGCCACCATATCTTCAAACATTTCTCCCTTTACTGCTTGGACAAAGCTATCAAGCCAACAGAATAAGAATGCAAGTGTGACGGGGCATTTTAATAAACAATGTGAAAAATAAAAAGGTGACATATGTATGTTCATATAAGCTTTTGGACTATTACTGTGTGCCTTCAAGTTGTTTCCAACATATGGTGGCTCCAAAGCACTATTTCTAAGCTCACCCCTGCTGAGAATTTAAGCCCCAGACAAGTTTCAGTGACATGGTAATGTCACTGCTAATGGTGGATTGCAAAATCATTTTGGACTTTTAAGTTGCCCCTGGTTCTTGGAGCACAAGAGGAGGAGATGGTAAGAGCCAAAGGTCAAGGAATGCTTTCCCATGCAGAAGGCTAGGAAGCATGTGCTCCTTTCAATCACATTTTCAAAGGAGAAAAGGAACCCCCTCATGATTTTAGCTGGTTGGAAAGCCACCACTGAGTGGCATATTCAGCAGGTCTGCTTGGCAGTCATCAGAGTTGCGAGAGATTAAAAACAGTGGGGCAAGAAATAATTGGGGCATTGGGACAATTGTATTTTGAAGGCGTGTGAGGTCCCAGCTGTTGCCTCATTTATTTTCATCCTGACCAACGACTATTTTGCTTGGCTTTGGGTGGAAAATGCATGCTTGTTTGTATAATGGTGACTCTTCCATCTGTTCAATACAAAGGCCTGTTTTCCCCTGTAGATAAAAAGCTATTTGTGATCTGACTCACATGTCTCCCAAGTCACTTAGTGGTCTTTTGCTGATTGTTTGCCATGAATGCTTAAACTAGACTGTGATGGCACACCGGGGTGAAAGGGAAATCTATACGTCTATATGTTTGGCTATCCCCGGTGGCTATCAGTATACCCTCTGATGTACTTCAGTTCTTTAAGATAAAGACTCTTGAGACAGGATTAAAGTTAACCAAATGAGTTTACTGGAAACAAAAAGCAAAGTGAACTTCAGTCAGAGTTCTTGAAAGGTGAATCAAAATAAAGTATTACAAAAATGAAGTTTGTTGATTGAACTTAATTACACAGCTAATAAACACTTGGCTATATTTGTAAAATATGAGGTAAAATGCTTGGCTATAATTGTGGTAAGTCACTTGGTAAAATACTTTTGAAATGATACAGAACTAAAATTGTGAAGTACAGCACTAATAACTACATGGTAAAGAATACAAGTCATATCGGTGTTAAAGTACAAGGCTCTAACTGTATATACTGGTAAACACAAGGCTATGATGATATGGAACAAGCTCTAGACTCTAAAAGGTATATACTGGTATATACTAGGCTATAATGGCTATGAGGTAAGTACAAGTGATCTAAGTGGTCTATACAAGGCTATGAAGGTAAGTACTGGGCTGTGGTATGCACATGCTATAGAATGCTTGTTTAGATTGCCAGGCCAAATGAGTTAATTTTCTTTGTCACCTTTCTACGGTCTAGCTAGCTTATACAACCCTATATATAGAAAGTGAAAGCACCACGGCTGCCTGTCCAAGTATTGTGGGCTTAAAGTACACTTTCCCACACTAGATGGCACTACAGCATAAACTGTAACATTCCATTAATACAAAAGTATCATAGTTTATATTCTGCTTTAAAATTCAAGTACAATAAGACTTCCTTCCACAAAACAATAAACAAACAAATAACAAAATAAACAGTGCAAAAAAAGGCTTTTACAATGGCTCAATTGTGTTTTGGATTTTAGCTTCACTAGAATTTTGAAAAGATAAAAGACTCATCCTTTAAGAAAAAAGAAAAGTAGCTGTGTATATGTTTGGCACACATTTGCATTGTATTAATTACTGGATCCAACTTCTGAATATATTGTATTGTTGAAGGCTTTCATGGCCAAAATCAATTGGCTGGTGTAGGTTTTTCGGGCTATATGGTCATGTTTTAGAAGCATTCTCTCCTGACATCTCTCCATACCTCACAATCTCCGAGGATGCCTGCAATAGATGCAGGCAAAAAAACATCAGGAAAGAATGCTTCTAGAACAGACCTGGGCAATTGCCGGCCCTCCAGGTGTTTTGGACTTCAACTCCCAGAAATCCTAGCCAGTTTACCAGCTGTTAGGAGTTCTGGAATTTGAAGTCCAAAACACCTGGAGGGCCGGTAATTGCCCAGGTCTGGTCTAGAACGTGGCCATATAGCCCGAAAAACCTACAACAACCCTCTGAATATATTATTTTAACCTTTGATTTAAAAAAAGTTTCTCTGGAGGCACTTCGAATCATTATGGAGAATTTAAAGCATTACAACCTTAGGGTCAAGATTGTTTTTGAAAATAAGATTCCTTGTGTTTTTGTACATTATATGTAATATTTGCTGCCTTCAGTATTTCCTTGTCTGTCTTTGCCTCTTAGGATTGTGCTCTTAGGCTGCTGGGCTGTGGTTCTTGAAAATATGTTGCAAATAGGGTTGCCAGATCAGGATTATCCCAGATTTTTTTGGTGCCAAAATCTGAGACACAGGGATGACCTCATGTGATGTCTCAAGGGATGGGCCTTAGATATGGATATAGCATGTACCAAGCATAGTTGAACAGAGCATGCCATCTCAAATAAAAACATCAACTCAAATAAACATACACACACACACACACACACACACACACACACACTTTTCAGGTCAACACTCTCACTCTACAATGCTTCCCTTTTGGTCTAAGCCCTGGAGAAGAAGTGGCCAATCTCTAAGATATTGGGTGAGATATTATAAACCTAAGACTGTAGGACAGAAAGGAAGTTTTCCTGGCATGATTTATGAAAGCGTTTGGATCAACCCAACATAAATTCCTTTGACTGCTTTCACACACTTCAGAATAATTACATCCTTGTAGTTGGCAGACCTAATAGTTTCTTCAAGCTACCTCCTTTGCATCTTCTGCTTTGGATTTGATAAACTTTCCACCATGGCTTCTTTTCCCATCTCCACTGAACTGCTCTCTAAATACCCAATCTGTTTGAAGTATAGTGAGTGGCTACTAAGGAGAAGGTCCTCGCAATAGCAATGGTCCAGTTATGGAATGTCCCCTCAAAAGAGGGATACACATCTTTCTTCCAAAACAAGTTAAAATAGAATACATTATGATACCAAAAACATTGAAGCCTAATACACGCAGTGATTCACATCTGGACGACAGCAAGGGTGGAAATGGAATTGCAAGAACATCTGACTATGTCCCCACAGTCTTACACAAAATGATTTTTGTCAGCTATTGAGGTTTGCCAAGGTCCGCTGTAACTCTCAGTACAATAGTTTGATGCATCTGCAGTCTCCAAGTTCTCCTGCAGGCATGAAAGACTATGGGGGGCACTTTGGTACTTCTACAGTTTGATGACTACAAAGTGGCATCTCCTCAACCAACAAAACTGGGTGTATGCAGCTTTAGGGTTTTCGTATACGTGCACAGATCACTAAAAATATATCAGCCTTGAATTGTTTGCTTTTTTGTTGTAGACTCAGAGGACCCTAGGAATATGAAGAATGTATTGGTAATAAATAAACAAGACAGACTCTTCGGGGGTTGAGAAATGACGGGATATAAATGTGGCAAATAAATAAAGGCTTTCCCCATCTTTCGGCATCTTGGAGGCTTTGTGCTTGGTTCCAGCCATTGGGGGGAGGGGTGTGTGTGCTGTCACTCCATCTTCCTACCAAAGAGCTTTGTTCGTAACTTATTCTTTTTTTGGGAGGATCAAATTGTTGGCATTCCTTATGGATGCCTCATAATACCTCCCTGCTTTTTAAAGCAGTACCTATTTATCTACTCACATTTGCTTTTGAACAGCTAGGTAGGCGGAAGCTGGGTGAAGGCCAGGAACTCACCCTGACCTGGGCTTTGAACGGGCAGCCTTTCAACTGACAAGACTGACTATAACTGGTGGTTTAACCCTCTGTGCTTCTCCGTCCTTGTTATCAATAACACTAGCCTACATTGGGAGGGAGAGAGAAAGTATAGGAACATTACTTCATACTCAGAATGGAAAGAATTTAAGATTTTTAAAACAAAATATGGGAAGAATGAAATGAAACTAATCTATGCTCAAGGATTTCCAAATATATCAAGTATACATTTAGAATTGAATTTTTAAAAAATAAAATGGGAATACAGAAGAAAGAAAAATAGACCAATATCCCAATCTCACCTCCTTTGCTTGATTGGGCTGTACACAGGCATGTAGCCGGGGGGCTAAGGGGCTTCAGCCCCCCCGAAATTCTCAGGGTGGTCCGCGAGAAGGCCTTACTGGTACATTATTTAAACTGTTATGTGTATTTATATCATGATCTGATCACCATGCTCATTATATCCCACATTAATGGGGTTATTGGGATAACAACACAAAAGGTTTGCTAGGGTAGACCCTCTTCCACCCAGTCTCAGCCCCCCCTGAGCCAAACTCAGCCCCCCCCCCCGAATCAAAATCCTGGCTACGGCCCTGGCTGTACATTTATAGTTTCAAAAGGATACACAATGCATGTCAGCAGTGATTTAGGTTTGGAGATTGGCTCCTGGTATGATGAGATTTTAATGCCAATTTGTCAGGTCAATTTAATCCAATATAAAATCAAAAAGAACACGAGAAAATTTAGGAGTTTTCAATCAATATAGATGCAGCTTTCTAGAAATTAATTTCAGTGATGACCAGGTCTTTCTTGACCAAGACACAGGTTTTACTTGTTTCCCCTTCTATTAAGCTTTATCTCAGCATACAGCTTTCTATTTCCAGCAAATACAAAAATTGACCCCTCTAGATCCTACAATCCCAGCTCATCTTTGTTTTGAAATTAAACTAACCACCCAACTACTATGATAACATTAGAATATGCTACAGCTTCAACGGGAGCTTCACATAGATTGTTAAAAATGCTGGCTAATGCTTTTCTTTGCTTGGATAGTTATAACAAAGACACTTTTTTACATCCTCTTACTTTTTAAGTTAATCCTGGGCATTCTGGTGGCTTATGTCCCTTTCTCAGTTTTGTATTTAATGAAGATATTGTGCCATGTAAGCATTTTAGGGCTTGTGAAGGCCTATTAGGTGTTGAATTTTGTTTTGTATAGCCCTAATGTGACAAACTTTGACTAGTGCAAAAATCGAATCAGTTCTGGACACTGTAGAGCAGTGCTTTCCATACATTAATATGTTGGTTGCAGCATGTAGGTGTGAAATAAGCATGAGTCTGTGTGAAATAAGCAATAAAGAGTATATATTTAAAAATATAAATGAAAGGTTTTCATGAGATATGTTGTGGTCCCCCATGCATTTCATTATTACAATTTATGGATGTGTCTGTATCTCTTGTAAGAGGTTGGTTTAACTACTAATATGCTAGTAAAACTGAATTCCTGTGTCACAAAATGACACCAATATTTTGAATGCTCTGCTGTAGACACATGTCATGCTATAACATTAACTGGAATACAGAAACATATTTTGAAGAGTCTTCAAGAACTCATAATAAAACAGTGAAGATGCAATCACCATCTGGGATCATATCACAAACAGAATCCACAGGGTTAAGGATTACTTTCAGATTGAGTCCACCTAATCTTATTCCCCATATATCCAGCTGAACCTGATATATACATAAGTAAAAGTGTCCGACTCTAGGGGGGTGGTGCTTATCTCCATTCCTAAGCTGAAGACCCGGCGTTGTACGTAGAAACTTCCAAGGTCATGTGGCCAGCATGACTGCATGGAGTGCCTTTACCTTCCCTCAAAAGCAGTACCTATTGATCTACTCACATTTGCATGTTTTCGAACTGCTAGGTTGGCAGAACCTGGGACTAACAGCGGGAGCTCCCCCGCTCCCTGGATTTGAACCGCCAGCCTTTCGATCAGCAAGTTCAGCAGCTCAGTGGCCTAACTCACTGTACCACCATGGGGCCTGATCCATATATCCATAGATCCCCATATATTCCATACTAGCTTACTACTACATACTAGCTTACTCTCTTCTTCAGATTTGGCAGGGAACCCTTATGTAACAGTGATAATGATAGTGGGGGCTCAGATGGTGAAAGGAAGACTTTCTCATTGGCTGCAGTTAGATCATGGAAATTAACCTTGATGCCAGTTGTCTCCAAGGAAAGGAAATTTCATAAACAGGCCACCACAACAAAGACGGTTGTCATCAATATTAATTTTTAAAGTGGATATAACTGATTTTAAACAATGAACTGAGTTAAAGCAACTGTATTCCCCGTAGTAACCTGTGAATGTGAGAGCTGGACCATAAGGAAGGCTGAGTGAAGGAAGGTGTTGGAGGAAAATTCTGAGTGTCTTTGACCACGAGAAGATCAAACCAGTCCATACTCCAGGAAATAATGCCCGACTGCTCATTGGAGAGAAGGATATTAGAGGCAAAGAAGAAGTACTTTGGCTACATAATGCGAAGACAGGAAAGCTTGCAGAAGATAATGATGCTGGCTGGGAAAATGGAAGGAAAATGGAAGAAGGGCTGATCAAGGGCAAGATGGATGGATGGCTTGACCTTGAAGGAGCTGGGGGTGGCCACGGCTGGCAGGAAGCTCTGGCCTGGGCTGGTCCATGAGGTCACGAAGAGTCAGAAGCGACTGAACGAATAAAAATACCTAATTTTAGTATTTGTGTATATTTATAGTATGTTTTTTATATGTTGTGCTCTGCCCTGAGCCCCCTTTGGGGTGAGAAAGGTGGAATATAAATGCAATAAAAATAAATAAATAAGCAATAAAGGAATACCTCTCCAGTATGTTTCAGCACAGTTCTTGGGCAGGTATATATAGGGGGAAGTGATCCTAACTGTATCAAGTCCCCAACTGTTTTGAATGTTGACTGTCATCACCAGTATCTTGAAGTCAGACTAAAGGCAAACCAGCATTATATGCCTTATGAGGGCATGTGGTCACCCTCTCTTTCTATGCTCTGTGGAGTGGAAAAATATTCAGTCCAACACTTGGTTTATCAAACACATAATGTTTGTACCAATGCTTTTGCCCTCTGCATGTGTTTGACCATATTTTATGCAGTTGAATGCCTTTTATAATTGGATTTTAATTGGTATATGTTGTCCTTCACCCTCTGTAAGAGTTGGAAGACTGCACACTACAGGTAATTATATTATTGCTTATTTCACAATTGCATGGAAATACAAGGTGTTTTAAAGTTTTTGTGTGTGTGTGTGTATTTTTAATGTGAGAGCAACTTTCACTTTTTTTGTTGCAAAAAACCCCCTTTGAATAGTCTCCCTTTTCTGCAAAATATTTTATTTTTGTACAAAAGTGTTTTTATTGTGGTCAGCTGTGAACTCACACAGCTGAACACGATTCCAGACTCTTGCTTAACCTTTTTGGTGGTTGCCCCACACCAGCTACCAATGCTGTTATAGATCACCTTTCCTGTCTAAACCCTCAATTTCATTTCTTCCCGACAGTGCAGCAGCATTGTTAAAAATGTTTCAGACTGGCTCTTACAATTCAACTCCATTCATTTTTAGGTTTCCCCCTCTTCTGTTCTGTTTTGATTTGCTGTTGTACTTCTGAGTCCAATTTGATCTCTTATGATGATAAATTCTTTCTTACTGCAGCTTTGTTTGGCATCTCTCAGGTTCAGTTTATGTTTGGGCAATTCCTGTCCAAATTAGTTCTTTTATGGCCTCCTCAGCATTGTTTTAAAAGTGCATGAATTGCTGTGGAAAATCCTGGGAAAAGGCAAACACTCCAAGTGTAGATGAGGGCCACAGAGTTGGTTCATAAAGTGTGTTCATAAAGTAGTGCCATAATGGTCATGGCACTACTTTATGAACACACTTTGCTGGTGGCCACTAAAGCAGGAGCTGAAAAAAATAGGCCTCTTTCTGTGGTCTCCTCTCTGGCATTACTTCGCGAATGAAGATTCTTAGGAAGGACTCATCCCACGCCTTTTACAAGTGTGTTGATGACTAAAAAGGCCAATCTGTGATAGGCAAGACCGGTTGCAGAATGCACAGCAGAAAGTCTCCTTGGGTGATGTTTCCAAGTTGCGGTTCTTTCTGTGTTGTCGTTTCTCTTCGATACCCGTTCGGCGTGTCTTCTCAAAAGAGGCCGCAGCATTGTGGATAATGCATCTCCATGTCTCCCGATGTGAGGCCAGGGTGGACCATCTTTGGTGATCAATCTGGCCAATCGTGAGATGTTATTTCAGGGAGTCCTTGTATCTGATTTTGGGGCGCCTCTCTTGCACTGACCCGTGACGAGTTCACCGTAGAGTAGTATCTTTGGGAGGCGGTGATCCTCCATCCTAGAGATGTGCCCTGCTCAGCGCAGCTGTTTTCTCAATGCCAGCATTGGCCTCAATGCTGGTGATCCCTGCCCGCTCAAGGACAGCAACATTTGTCACATAGTCCAGTGTACATTTAGGATTGTGTGAAGACAGCAATGATGGAAGCGTTCGAGGAGTCGTAGGTGTTGGCGATAGGTGACCCATGTTTCAGACCCATATAGGACAATAGACAGTATGATAGTCTCCATTACTGTGGCATAATAAGAGGTTGTTGGAAATGTGAGTTTTCTAAAATTAATGCCACTTGTTCCTTCTCTCCAAGGCTAAAAACAGGAACAAGAGATGGGGGAAGGAGTCAAATCATTGCTGGGGTTTTCATCTGTGTTCTAGTTAGGGTTTTTTAATGCCATGGCATGTCATAAATTTAAATGTCAAGTTAGAATCACAATTGAAATGACAGTCAGTCCCCTTTAGACACAGAATCAATGTCAAATCTTTGGCTTTTTAGATTTTACTGAAATGTTGTAGCATTTTTTTCATTAGCTTTCTGTATTCTAAGCCATCTTCAACATTGAAAAGACAACTGGAAACCAGCATACCATTTTGGTATTAAAGATGAGAATCTTTTCAGACAGAAAGAGGTGGAATATGTAAATCCCCATGATTGCATGGGGATTTTGACCCATACTTTCAAGAGTTAAGTACTCAAAACTCTGGGTCTGGGTGAATCTACCATGCTGGTTTCTTTCACATTTGAAGTTTTATCACCATGAAATCCTTCCATACCATTTATGAAAAAAATAAAAATTTTGGTACATATACATAGGGTGCATCCAGACAGCCCCTTTAACACGGAAGTTCCTCAATTAAAAGGGGGCTGTCCAGGTGACATTCTGGACAAACCCAAATTAATTCATCACAAACCAAGGGCAGATCTAGACATCCCCTTTATTGTGGAAACTTCTGCAATAAAAAGGAGGCTGTCCAGACTTGTGGCAAATTAATTAGATAGTGGGTTTATTCCATGCCTTCTTGGAAGGCACAGGATAACCCCACTAGTTCCGGTGTCTGGATTGCAGTCCATACACCATTACCACAGTTTTCTGGACTAAATTAGGAATCTTAATTGTGGGAATCCCAACCCTTCCTCAAAAGCCTAATCTCCCTTTTAAAAATACAAGTATTTAACAGCCTTCATTGGAGAGTTGTGGCAGCTCTCCTGGTGCATAGAAATGACACGCCAGGAGATTTGGGGGGGGGGGATTGCTTCCCCCCCTTCTAGTGTGTTTTTCTATGCGTCAGGAGAGCTGCCGCAGCTCTCCAATGGAGGCTGGTGAGTACTTTTATTTTTAAAAGGCGGTTTAGAGCTTTTGCCAAGGGGGTAGAGTCTCCAGGTGTTCTCCCAGGCCAGTCCGGGAAGAACATCTGGATACCCACCCCAGAAAGAACATATGGATACCCACCCCAGAAAGTGTGCACTTTCTGGGATGAGTGTGGACAGGACCCCAGGAACATCTGGGTTTAAAAAACGTGGATGCTCCTGGGATAAAGCCCTGTCTGGAAGGGCCTTTAGAAAAAAACAACTTTCAATGAAATTCTTATACATTCTTACCTTCAGGGACTGTATTCTCTTGCCTGTATTCATTCTTTGATCGCAGATCTGTACAGTTTTGAGGGATGGTGTTTGGTTGGAGTGGCTAATGTCTGGCAAACACCTTTCAATGAGATTACCAGACAGGGATTTCATTTCATATAAGTGGACAGATTCTCCTTAGCTGCCTTGTCTCAGCTACTGACCAACTGCTTCAATCTTCCAGAAATTGCTAAGTGGGCTTCCATTTGAAAGTATCTGAAGTTCTCATCACCAGAAATAAACGATAGTTTAACACAGAGCCAATGAGCTAAAGACAAGTTGGAAGGAGAGGGAATAGAGATACATATATATCACTCTCGGTCTGGGTATACCAGAGACATCTGCTGAGCAGAACCTTGGCAGCCTTTAAGCCATATGGTGCAAATCCCTGGTATGCACATGGCCAGGTGCCTCAGCATAGAACATATTTGTAATAATGTGTTTCCCAGTATCACAACTATGATAAAAGTGACTGGAGGAAACCCTTCATTATATGCAGCCACGTTCTGTACTAATACTCCCAGTAGATGAGAGTCCAATAGTCTTTACAGTATAATCTGAATTTCTCCTTATGCAAGCAGCTGCCATTCACTTCTTTTGCAATGTTGACAGCAAACTTCTCTTGCTACTATATTGCTTACAGTAATTATATTCCCAGCTTTCTATAACATTTATTGGCCATAACATTTATTGGCCTATTGAGAATCATGTGTCTCTTTAGACATTGTTTACCTGCAAGTCCCAAAATTTCATACCATTGGTGATGTTGGCAAGGATTGGCAGAAATTGCAGTGCAACATCTGTCAGGAACCGATACTCGGGGCCTGGAATTTGGCGCCCAAATCCGGATTACTGACAAACCAAAACAAAGATAAGCCTCTCACCTGGCCTGGAGTGTGGGAAGCAATGGTCTGGTATCCTGGCGGGAAGCATTGCACCGGAAGAGGGGGAAGCAGGAAAGTTATGGTTGAAATGTTTGGAAATTGTATATAAGGGGGAGATGGTCACACATTGGGCACTCTTGGCTTTGTACATGTTTACATCCTATAGTAAAGTTCTCGGTGATCTTCAGAATGTCTCCTGCGTGGTCATTTGGGAGCGGCTATAGTTGGAACTGACAACATCATTTGGGGCCTTACAGTTCAGCAAATCCCATTGAACCAAGTAGATATATGTAAATGTTGAGATATCTGCATGTAGCAATGTTAGATAAAGGTAAACTAGAGAATAACTATTGGGTTTAGATTTTTATTATTTAAAGCATTTTATTCCACCCCACAATAAAAATAATTCTAAAAACTCCCAGATTTACATACAATAAGTCAAAAAGCCAATTTCTGCCTGCAGATTACAATTTGAAAAGATAAAGCACAAAAAGAAATGGGGTCATATTGTCCAAAACCTAACTTTTCCAAGTTCTGAACTAGGGGATCGAGGATCTAAAATGCACACTAAGCTTGTGGTTGACATAAAGCTTGAATTGGGGAGGTTCTGTCCCCCACCCCCAATGCTGCTGTTGGTATGTGCCATCAAGTACATTTTGACATATGCGGAGTCATAAGGTTGCACTTTAGTTTGCATGACCTGAGCAGGGCCAAGACTTACGACCTCATCACACAAGGGGCTGCAAGCATCCTAGGACACTTGCAGCACAACTGAACAATGGAGCCCCACACACTCCTTGCACAACTTTGGCTAACTTCTGGTGGGACTCTGTGGATGAACTGGGGCACAAGCATCCTATGACGCTTGGGCCAGAACACAGGATGCCTCCATTGTTCCATAAGGAACCACAGGGCCAGTGGGGAGGCAAACCATGTGGAAACACTTCCCCACCTATGATGGGGAAGCATCACTGCCATTGAGATGGGGTGTGGGACACCGGAATTGCTCTGCTGCCCTGCTGATGTGCCACAGAGGCTGGTGAATCACCTGGGGTACCTCATCAATGTGATGAGGTCCTGGGGCTCTTGATGGAGTGAGTACTGGTAGCAATAGCCCTGTTCAGGTCTTTCAAACTCAGGGCTATAATCTCTATTGGATTAATCCCCCCCCCCCCCCTGCTGTTTCCCCCTTTTCCTACTGCCTTTTGATGTCATCTTATGATACGACCAAAGTTCAGCAGCCTCAAATTAGTCAGCTTCCAGTGAAAACTATAGAAATACATGTTAATATGTGTATTTGTTGAATTTTGACAATGTTTATGTGTTTTAATTATTCTGTAGCCCGCCTTGAGCAACAAGGAGAGGTGGGTCACAAATTATTATTATTATTATTATTATTATTATTATTAAGCTCTCAGGGGCTCTAAGTGCCATTTATTTACCTTTTTAGCAATCTCTAGTCACTAAACAGAATATTCACCCAACATCAAATTTCAGAAAACCTGATTTTCTTCCTTCCAGCATTTTTTCACTGGCCATCTTTCACATCCATACATAGAAATAATAAATACTCTAGCATTAATGATTCTAGCCTTGTTATTTACTGATGGATTTTTACGGTTTAGATTCTTATCTGGTTTCCTCACAACTGCCCTTCTAAATCTTCATTTTCATCTTCTTTACTACAGCCTCCATTTTCATTAATGGCTTATTAATTGATGAATGGTTTCTTTCAAGCTATCACTAATCTTTGAGGTAAGGCTTGAACCAGGGATGTTCTAGCCCACTATTTATATTCCTCTAAGCACCAATATACTGGCATTGTGCCTCATCAACAATGTCTTTAGTTCATTAATACAGCTGCAAAGGCCAGAATACATTCAATATAATCGAAGGAACAGTGTGTGTGGCCTATTTCTGAGTGTCATCCAAATACTGCAAACATTAAATTCTTTTAGCTATGATGTTTTTCCATTTATTATGTACTAGCTGTACCCGGCACGCATTGCTGTGCCCTATTTAGGAGATGCGAGAAAGTCTGAGTATGTAAGGGTTGGAAATGATATTACTTACGGTCTTGGTGGGATCGTGGCTGTGTCGTTGTGGGTTGTTCTGGTGGGTGGGATGTTGAAATCCTGTGGAGTTGTCGGTGTTTGGTGTTGCTGGCGTTCTGCAGAGCTTGTGGATATACAATGTTTTTTGTCTTTCCGTCTGCTGTGTTGATGTAGAGGTTCTGTGGTTTCCCAACTCTGGAGCACGCTACGTAGAGTTGTCCGTGGGAGAAGCATTCTGTGTCAAGGTCTATGCCACAGATTTGTAGTGTTTGTCCTTGAGCCTTGTTTATGGTGATGGCAAAAGCTAGCGTAGTGCAGTGTCTTTCTGTTCTGGCCTTTGTTCTGCCCTTTTTTGTGTGATGTATGTAGCGCTGCGAGTATGTCGTCCGATGCTGTTCTTTTTAGGAGGCATGGCTTGTCTTTTGGGTCAGCTTATGCCTGTGTGGAAGAAAGGAATGGCATACAAATGGGTTGAGCAGTAGACGCAAGGTTGTGTTATGTGCGTATTGTGTTGTGTGTAGGTATTACTTTTTTGGTGAGTTAGTGGGTGTGTGGTGGCATTGTGGGTGGTAGTACAGTATGTTGTGGAATGCTTGTGTGGGTGGGGTGTTTTGGGTGTTTGTGTGTGTTTGTAGAGTATCATTGCAGTGTTGTGTTGTGTTGTGGTTGGAGTATAGGTGGAGTTGTTTTTTGTTTGTGGTGGTAGGTGTTGTGTGTGCGGGGTCCCGTAAGGTTGGGGGGGTGGGTTGTGATAGGATGTTGTGTTGTGTGGGTAAGAATTGCTGGAGTATTGTGCCTGGGACGTGTGTGTATTTGGAGGTGTGTGTGGTGGTGAGTAGTGAGTGCAGTCCTGGGTTTTGTGTTGGGGAAATTGTCAGGTATTTGTGGGGTGTATTTTGTGTATGTTGTGGTGACATAGTTGTCTCGGTCTGGCTGTGTCCTGGTTGTGATGTGGAGGGGGTGTTGCTTTTGCCAGTGGTGTTTGTTGTGAATTTTGGTTGGGGTGGGTTTTTGTGTTGCAGGATTGTTTTTTTGTGGGTTTTGCAAGTTTGTGTTATTCCGGCGGTATGTGTTTGTCAGTGGTGCTTGTTTCCCTGGTGCCCTATTTGTGTTAGTGTTATGTCCTCGTGGTATTTGTTATGTCCTCCTGTGTTAGTTGGTTGTACTGTGTAGGTTTCTGTTTAGCAGTGGTATGTATGCACTGTGTTGTGTGTCTGTTGTGTTGTGGGTCTGTAGAGGTAGGCATTGCGAGTTGTGTGGCTGTCATGTTGTGGGTGTGGTGTTTGTAAATTGGAGGATTGGTGGTGTGTGTTTGGGATCGTGGTTGGGGAAGAGTGTGTGGTGTTGAGTGTGTGGTTTGTTGTTGTGAGTGTACAGTGGTAGTGTGGTGTGGATGTACGGTGTGTATGTGGGGTATGTTAGTTGGTTGTACAGTGCTGGTTTCTGTTTAGCAGTGGTGTGTATGTGTTGTGTGTGTTGTGTGTGAGTTGTGTTGTGGGTCTGTAGAGGTAGGCATCACGAGTTGTGTGGCTGTCATGTTGTGGGTGTGCTGTTTGTTAAGTGGGTGTCTTTTGTTGTGGGTGTCTTTTGTCCTGTGAGTGGTATGTATGTGCTCTGTGCACATAGTTGTGTATCTTCTGCATATTGGCGTTGTGTGGTATTTTGTGCTGGCTTGGTCTTTTTTTATTTTGTTGTTGTGATTGTGTGGCTGATTGTACCGTGGTCAGTGGTTTGTGGTGATTACCAGTGGTCAGTTTTACTGGTTTGGCCAGTGTGGGCGAGGCTGAAGGAGCCTGTCCTTTAGGCAGTTCCAAATTCTGACTGCTACTAAGAACCTGCTCCCTCCTAGAGCTTGGTCTTGACAGTTTAACCCACAAACACCAACTGACTAAATTCAAATGACTCAGCATTCTAACCTAGCCTTGGCTGGCTCTGCCCACCATTACTATGGGAACTCAACCTCCCGGAATTTTGTGTGGGCCGATGTTGGCCAATGGGATTCGCTGGCGGCCACAGAGGATGCTGGGAAATGTAGGTTTTTTGTATCGTTGTTCTAGGTTTTGGGAGGGAAAGTTTCTTTGCTAAAAACCTTCCTTGCCTGAGGCCTATTTTTTTTGGTAAATATTTTTTATTGAGTTATAACAATATTATAAAAGCCAGAAAAGAGGGGAAAGTAGTGTGTGAAGGGCGATAGATATGGGGAATAGAAAGGGAAGGGAGGGGGTGTAGGGATTGAGAGAAAGACAGAGCGCATGAAGTTATTGAACAGAAAGTCTTCCAGTTCGGGTTGTCGGAGATATTAAATATTTTGACTACAAACATTTAACTTTATGGTGACCTTCGCCAATTAAGGTTCGTAGTGCATGGACCTTCACTTAACACATTCGTTTTTCAAAATAAAGTCTCACTGGACGCCAGTCCTCTTTTGTCTTTTCGCTTCTTTCATATACCTTACTGTATAGATCATCAGATTCCATTAAATCATTTAACTTATTAAACCATTCCTCTATTGGTGGGATATCCCCCTTTTTCCAGTTCTTGGCTAGCCCTAGCCTGGCGGCCGCTGATATAGATTAACATAATTTGACCATATTTTTTTTTTCAAATATATTTATTGGGTTTTCTTCCATAACAGCAAAAGAGGTGGAACAAAATTGGGTATAGGACAGTAGGAAGGAAAGAGGCGAACTTGGGAAGAGGGGGCACGGGGTAGAGGCGGACCCGGGGAGGGGGGTAGGGGGGAGAGGAGGGGGGGAGGTCAGGGGGGAGATGGAAGAGGTGTGGGGAGAGGGGCGGTAGACAACTGGGGGGGGAAAGGGGGGGAAGGGGACCTTCGGGCTTCCGGTGCCTTTGTGATGTCCATATTGTTCAATTGGGGAGGGGGGGAGGGGAGAAGAAAGAGGGGCGTGTGTCCTTTTGTCCTCTCGTATTGAGGAGGAATGGAGAGGGGAGAGAAGGAGGGAACCTTCTACCTCCTGTCTTAACTTTGAGTGCCTTGCGTCTATGTCAAGAGGTCTGACTATGCTGGTCCAAGTCCCGGTTCTGTAGGTAGGCCCTGAAGGAGGACCAATCTGTTCTGCGCAATCCCATCCCTTCCAATTCACTCATGAAATAGGAAAGCCTATCCATGGTCATAATGTCCTGGACTTTGTCCACCCATTCTCCAAGGCCTGGCGTATCTTTGGTCTTCCAGTGTTTCGCATACACCATCCTTGCCGCCGTGGAGAGAAACCAGAACAGCCGTTCCTCATTTTCGTCGGCCAGGTCCCCTTCGTCCACTATTCCTAGAAGGCAAGCCTCTGGCGTCTTCTCCAGCGTACTCCGTAGAATCTTTTGGATGTGAGTAAAGATTGTTTTCCAGTAGTTTGTAGCTTCTGGACAGGACCACCACATGTGGTAAAAGGTACCTGTCCGGGAACCACATTTCCAGCAGGTTGTTTGGGCAGACTTGTACATCAGACCCAGTTTATGGGGGGTCATGTACCATCTGAAGAACATCTTATACCAATTTTCCTTCAGATCGATGGCATAGATGATTTTGATGTTCTTCTGCCATATCTTTTCCCATTCATGCATTCGGATTGTGCGGCCAACATTTTGCGCCCACTTTATCATGCAGGTTTTTACCTGCTCTGTCTCCGTTGACCACTCCAGGAGTTGTCTGTAGGCCTTGGAGATGAGTTTTTTCCCCTTGGCTAGAAAGGAGTTCCAGAAGCGCTCCCCTTCCTCGAAGCCTGCTTGCTCATCTCTCTGAAAGCTCGTTCTGACCTGTAGGAGCTGAAGCCACGTGAGGGATTTGCACTGTTGTTGTAGCGTTGACCTTGGCTTGAGGCATCTCCTCCTCCCCACCTTGGCTGTCATGTCTTTATAAGTCGGCCAGGTAGACCAGCCCAGCAGGCTCCTTTGTTGCGCCTCTAGGGGTGACACCCACAGGGGTTTTTTTTTTGATAGAACCTCCCTTTATAGGCCTCCCAAGTTCTCATCAGGGCCGCTCGTATCGGGTGCTTCTTGAAGTGTTCGTTTGGCCGTGGCTTGCCGTACCACAGATGCCCGTGCCATCCCGTATGCAGGTCGAATCCTTCCAGGGCCAACAACTCCGCGTTCCTCAGACTTATCCACTCCCTTATGTGGACCAGACCACAGGCCTCGTAGTAGAGCTTTAGGTCCGGCAGGTCCAACCCTTCCCTCGTCCTTCTGTCCGTGAGCACTTTGAATTTAATTCTCGCTCTTTTTCCATTCCACAAGAATCGGAGGATGTCCTTCTTCCATGTGTCAAAGATGGCCGCGGATTTGATAATGGGCAGGGTTTGGAAGAGGTACAACAGTCTGGGCAGGACGTTCATTTTAATCACTGCTATTCTTCCCATGAGCGAAAGACCTGCAGTTTTCCAGCTATCCAGATCCCTCTGGAGCTTTTTCCACACTGCCTCGTAGTTATTCTTCAGCAGTTGGCTGTTCTGTGCCGTTATGTGGATCCCCAGGTACTTGATGGTTTGGGTGAGTTGCACACCCGCGGCCCTCTCCAACAGTTCCTGCCGGTTCGCTGGTATATTCTTGGTCAAGATCTTTGTTTTGTCCCTGTTGATCCTTAGCCCCGCTAGTGCGCCGAACCGTTCTATTTCCTTTAGCCAAAAGTGGATCGTGGACACCGGCCTCTCGACAAAGCAGATTACATCATCCGCGAAGGCTTTTACTTTAATAGTATGACCTCCAATCGAAGGACCCTTCAGACGCTCATTGGACCTGATGAATCTGAGCATCACTTCTATGGCCATGATGAATATCAACGGGGAGAGGGGGCACCCTTGCCTCGTCCCCTTTTGTATTGGAAATTTCCCCGTTGATCGACCATTGACCCAGACTCTGGCAGATTGATCTCTGTAGATTGCTCCGATGGCGTTTTGGAAGAGCCGGCCTATCTCCATTTTTGACATGAGCAAGCTAAAGAAGTCCCAGTTTAAGTTGTCAAAAGCCTTCTCCGCATCCAGGGCCAAGAAGGCGATTTCCTTTTGCGGGTGTAGCTCGTAGTAGTGGATCAGGTCCACCACCATTCTGGTGTTATCCTTAGCTTGCCGGCCGGGGAGGAAGCCGTTCTAGTCGGGCGCTATCCAAACGCTCAGCCAGAGTTTCAACCTCTCGGCCAAAATGCTTGCCAGAATCTTGTAGTCTATATTCAACAGTGATATGGGCCGATAGTTGGCCACATTTGTGCCATCCGTCCCTTCTTTTTGGATTACCATTATGTTAGCTTCCCTCCAAGAGTCTGGGGTTACCCCTTCCTGTAGTACTCTGTTGTATATCTTTCTCAGGAAGGGGAGAATTTCGCCTTGCATCGTTTTGTAGAACCTGGCCGTTAATCCATCCGGCCCCGGTGCCTTGCTTGGGTCCAACTTTCTGATTGCTTTCTCTATTTCAAGTTCCGTGATTTCTTCATTTAGTGCCTCTCTGTAGGGCGATGGTACCCTGCCCAGCTCTGCGCTTTCTAAATACTGTTCTATGTCCTCCTTAATTACTGCGTCTCTAGTGTACAACTTTGAGTAGAAGTCCCGGAACGCCTCCTGGATGCATTCTTCCCCCAGGATCGTTGCGTCCCCGGCTCGGAGTTTGGTTATGAACCCCAGTTGTTTCTTCCTTTTGATCTTCCTGGCCAGCCATCTGCCCGGCTTATTAGCATTTTGGAAGTGTCTTTGTTTCAGAAACTTGAGGTCTTTGGAGAGTTGTTCTGCCTCCAGGTGGTGTTTCTGCTTCTTCAGCAAGGACAGTTTGGCAACCGAGGCTTGATTCATTGGGTGTTCCTTCAGTGTTGCTTCCTCCAGTGTTATTCGGGTTTGCAGATCCTGCATTGCTTTTCGCTTTGCTCTGTTTCTGCCGGCATTGTGTTGTATAAAATGTCCCCGGAGCACTGCCTTGCAAGCATCCCAAATCACCTCTGGGCGCGTTTCCGGCACATCATTCATCTTAAAGTAATCCGCCGTCAGTGCTCGGTACCTCTGTATGTCCTCTTCCTTCTTTAGCAAGTTGTTATTGAGCCTCCAACGTCTCGATGGAGGCCTATGGTTCAGCTCGAGTGTAATCGGGCAGTGGTCTGATTGGTCTCTCGGGAGTATTTCAACTTGGGATACACGCGGCACCAGCGACCTGGACATCCAGACCATGTCTATCCGCGACCAGCTTTGATGGCGATGCGAATAGAACGTGTAATCCCTTGCTGTTTGGTTGTGGAGTCGCCAGACATCTTCCAGAGCAAGGTCTTCTAGCATGCGTATGAGGGTCTTCGGCAGGGTCCCCGGGGGGTCCTGTCTCGCCTTCTTGGATTGCACAGTGCTCTGCGTCCTATCCAATCTGGGGTTCAGTACTCCATTATAGTCGCCCATTATGATCAGGTCGTCGAACTCCTGGCCATCTATGAGCTCCGTAAGCAGCTTGGTGAATTCAGATTTTGGGCCGTTGGGCGCGTAGATGTTACACACCAGAAGGCGTGTCAGGCCCACCTCTAGATTCACCCCTACTATTCTCCCTTCTGTGTCCTTGAACGCCAGTTTGGCTGGCACCCTGTCGCTGATGTATGTAGCCACCCCTCTCTTTTTTATTCCTGCGAGAGAGCAAAATAAATTTCCTACCCCTTTGGATATCAAATGTTGCTCGTGGGCTTTTTTGATGTGGACTTCTTGCAAAGCCACAATGTCCCATCTGCCTTTCCTCAACGAGTTGAATGTTCGTTTCCTTTTCATCGGTGAGTTCAGCCCGTTGATGTTGTTGGAAAAGCACTGTAGTTGTATTAGTGGCTCATACATGGTGCATCTCCACTGTGTGTCCCGTGTCATCTTCCTTGTTGTCCGCTATCCGTGTCGTCGTGGTCTTCTCTGTCTCCCAACGCCTCCCGTTGGGTCGAGTTGTTTCTTCGGTCGGGGAGTAAAATCGTCGCCTCTTGCTCACTTCAGTCTGTTCAGGCTGGGTCGTCGTTCTCATGCCCGACTCCTTCAAGAGGTTTAGGTGGAACTCCTGCGCTTTGGTCACAGAGGTCAGCCAGTATCTTTTTTCCTTGAATGTTACCATGATTCCTTCCGACTTCTCCCATCGGAACCTGATATTCCTTTTCTTCAACTCTTCCATGAGGAAGAGATAGTTCTTTCGCTTGCTGATCGAGGTTGCCGTGAATTCCTTTAGCACAATGACCTTCTGGCCTTTGTATGTTGTTGGCACCTCCCTTTGCTTCGCTAGGATCTCATCCCTGATTTTTCGTCTATGGAACTGAACCACTACATCCCTCGGCACATTATTTCTTCTCGCGTACGAGGATGGGACTCTGTACGCTTTCTCTATATCCCTATTTATCTCCTCTTCATTTTTGTCTATAATGGTGGACGAGAGCGTGCTGATGAGTCTCTGCACATCTTCCTGCGGGTCCTCCCTTAGGTTTCTAAAGCGCAATTTTGTCTCTAGGGTGCTCTGTTCCATCCTCTCCTGGATTTGTTCTAACTTTGCGTTCCTCGCCTCTAGAGATTCCACCCTTCTTTGTAGCTTCCCTTGCGAGGTTTTAAGCTTGTCTCCCTCCAGTTTTATTGAGAGAACTTCGTCCCGCACCGTCGAGAGCTCCTTTTTCAGATCTGCCCTGAGTTCCTGCAATTGGGCATCATGTCTTGCCGCTGCTTCATCCACTTTTCTTTGTGTGGCGTCTTGCTTCTCTGAGAGCCTCTGAAGTTCTTTTAGTATGTCCTTCATTGTAGTGTCCTCGCTGTTTGCCAACCTCTTCTGGACCCCCTTGGCATCCTTAAAGATCTTCGGGGTCGTCATTTTTCCCTTGTAGTTTTCCCTGGCCAGGACGTCTACTCAAGTGGCCTCGTCACGTGTGATATCCCCCTGCCCTGCCTCGCCGGTCGCGTGTGTTTGCGGTGTTGCCTGCCTCTAGTCCAATCAGGGCGGCCTGTAGAGGGGGCGAGGGGGGGGGGAGGGAGCTTGGACCTCTCCTCTTATCAACTCTTGTCAGTGACCAGCACAGTTCTCCCTCCCCCCTAGATGTGCGTTTTCGATGTTTCCCGGGGGCTTCCCACACCCCACTGCCACCTTTTGTTTCCTTTCCCCTCCTGCAGTGGTAGGAGAGGCGCGAGGATGCGGGGCTGGGGGGGGGGCTGTGCTCCCACTCTTGTCCAGTCCACACTTGCTTCTAGTCCCTCTTCCGCCCTCTCGCCCACTCACTCCTCTCCCTGAGTTCTGGCGCTGGGGAGACCGCTGTCTGTTGGTTCTTGATAGGGGAGCCTTCCCTGTCTTCTAGGGAGGAGGGGGGGGGGCGCCAGAGAAGGAGATGCTGGGCTTCTATCGCCCCTTCCGTTCCTCCTGCTCCGCCTCTCACCTGAAGGGACCTTCGCCTCCTCCGCACCGCCCCCCCTCTGGATCCCTCTCTCCTGCGTCGCTCCCCGCCACTCGCGTGCGGGCCTCTTCCCTGTCGGGCTTCTCTGGGGGGGCCTTCCTTATCTTCGAGGGGAGGGGGGGCGAGAGGAGGGAGTGCTGGGCTCTTTCGCCCTCTCCGTTTCCCTCACACCGTCTCCTGGCCGTGATGTTTCTTTCCCTCCTCTGCCCCACCTCCCCTCCGATCACCTCTAGGCAGCTCCGCTCTCTGCAGCTCTCCTGAAATCTTCACCCCTTCTCCGCCAGTCCCTGCTGACCTGTCAGTGGGGGTTTGTTGCTTCTTCCGGTCCTCTTGTCCGTCTCTCTCCCCCTCCCGCCGCGCACTTCCGGTTTGCGCTGCTTGTCTCCTGGGTCCGGCAGTAATTTGCCTCCCCTTCCGGTTTGTTTTCGCGCCCTTTTCAGGAGCGAGGACGAAGCCCCCTTCAAGATGGCCACCTTCCTGGGTAAGTTGTACTTTCCTTCCCTACGCACTTCACGGCGCCATCTTGGGTCCCTAACCTTCCTCTCACGTTTCCCCTGGGCTGGTTTAGAACGTCCTAGGGGTCCCCCCGGTGAGTTGTTCTTCTCCCCGTTTCGCCGGGTCGCCTGTTTTTCGGCCCCTGAGCCTTTTCCTTCCCGCCTGGCTTCCCGGGGCTGTGTGGCTCGCCTTTACCTGGACCTTTGCCCTCCAATTGGAAGCCTCTCCTTCCGCCTTTCGTCTGGCGATTTCTCTCCTGTGCTTGCGGGGTCCCTTGGCTTTCCCCCTCTTTGTGTTTGGCACGGGCTGGGCTGGCTGTAGGTGTAGGCTTTCGCCCACTGCCCGCTTCGTGGCCTTGCTCGCCGATCGGGGATCCCCACCGGGCCCTCGCAGTCCCCCCTCTTGAGGAGAGAGGCACTTCTGGGGCCAGCGATGGAGTCCCCCGGCTTTGCGACCTCTCAGCTGCCTAGCACAGCCAGAGGTGAGGGCACAGATCACCCTCAGGCCAGTGAAAGCGGTTGGCGACTTGAGGAGCCCTCAAGACGTCCGACCAGCCGCCATCTTTGCCCGACCGGAAGCCATAATTTGACCATATTTTGATCTAGTCTTTCTTCTGCGAGATTTGATAGGTTTTGGGTTTGAAATAAAACTTTTCCTTTAATATTTTTTTGTGTATGCTTGTGGATAGTTTTCCAGAATCTTTGGATTTTGCTGCAGGACCACCAGCAGTGCATGTAAGTCCCCAAATAGTTTTTACACTTCCAACATTTGTTGTTGGTATTTTTATAATATTTTGCTAGCTTCTGTGGGGTCATATGCCATCTATAAAACATTTTGTACCAATTCTCTGCTGGTGAAGTAGAACCTAAGATCTTAATAATTCCCTTCCATGTCTTCTCCCACTCTTGCATCAATATGATATGACCGACATCTTGTGCCCACTCTATCATCACATGCTTCACTAATTCTGTCTCCGTATCCAATTCTAGCAACTTATTGTACAGGGTTTTTATATGTTTTTTCTTTTGTTTTAACACACATTCCCATGTATTTTCTTCCGTATTGAACTCTTTTTTTCAGTCTATCCTGAAGTAGTATTTTAGTTGTGCGTATTGAAACTATGAAATTTCGACCCCGGATTCTCTTAGGTTTTCCAATGATTTCAATTCCCAATTATTATTGGTTTTCCTAATCAGTGATTTATATGTTTACCATTTGGACATAGGTATTTCCTTTTTATGTTGAGCTTCCATAGGCGAGATCCAGAGGGGAGTCTTCTTATAGAATTGATCTTTGTATTTATCCCATACTTTTAGCAAAGCTGCCCTGATGTGGTGATTATTGAAGGTTCTTTCTATTTTGGCTTTCCCATACCACATGTATGCGTGCCAGCCTCTGTTGATATTAAAACCTTCCAGGTGTATGAGTCTTGTTTTTTTAAGTAAAGCCCAGTCCTTTACCCAACTAAGGGCGGCTGCTTCATAGTATATCTGGAAATTCGGAAGGGATAGTCCCAAGTTGTTGCCAAGTTTGGTGTCTCTGCCTTGGAAGGTTTCTCTGTCTATGGCAGTCGTTCGATGACGAGTCCTCCTTTATATATATAGATGGAATGCATGTTCTACTTTCTAATTGAATGGGCCCCCGGACCCCAAAATGGGGTGGGCCAGAGTTCGGGTTCCAGCCCAGACCACAAATAAAAGTAGTTGAAACAAATAATAATATTTTTTTATTTATAACCCGCCTCCATCTCCCCAAGAGGGGACTCAGCGCGGCTAACATGAGGCCAAGCCCAAAAAACAATACAGCACAATTAAACATAATTAAACATCCATCCAGACAGTATCTTTATTGCAGTATCTACAGCAATAAAGGAGAGGCTGTCCAGACAACATTCTGTACAGTCACAAATTAATTAGCCTCAAACCAGGAAAACCCAGGTTTTCCTGGTTTGTGGAGAATTAATTAGCCAGTGGATTTATTCCATGCCTTCTTGGGGCTGTGGGAAGTAGAGCCTCCAGATGTTCTTGCAGGCCAGTCCTGCAAGAGCATCTGGACACCCACCTCAGAAAGCGCACAGTTTCTGGGGTGGGTGTAGACAGCCCCCCAGGAACATCTGCGTTTTAAAAACACAAATAATCCTGGGATAAAGGGCTGTTTTGAACCGCCCAAAATTGAACCACCAAGACTATTATGTTGTTCACCCCCTTCATAAATGCCGATATTTATTAAACACAACAAATATTATTACGAGAACTACTGCAGTTGAGCCCTCTCAAGAATCACAAACTCTGCATGCAATCAATCCTATTCGGGAAAGTACATTGAGCACATGCAAGATATCTAGGCTACATCAACCTTCAGATTACTAGATCAGTTGCGGCAAGCTCACAACTTGTCACTGAATATGAGAAATTGGACCCCCTATACTTGTTTTTGCTTACTTTTCATCTAGCTCTTTAAAGTCCCTTCTCTTTGTTTAAATGTTTTTTTTGTAAACTCTTCACACAATCTCCTTTTTTCTTCCTGACTACACACAATACTTTATTATTAGGAATAGCAAATCTATAGTGATCACTAAACATCCCTAAATTTCAGGTTTCACATTAGAAATTTCTCTGTTCCTCAAACTTGATAGATATATGTCTTTTACATTTTCTTTGAGAGTATTAAATGTGTGATCTTGTTAACTTCTAACATGTCTCCTATATAGCTGTTGCTTTTAAAGCAGTGTAGATTTTTTTGTATTGCTTTGTAAAAACATACCTACACCTAGGCAAAATGTATAACAATTTTGCTGCCAATTATGACCTCTTCCCTTGAAAACATTTTAAGAGTGCCCGGAGATGTATCTTGAACAACAAACAAAATACTATTGCATCAGGCATGTAGCCAGGGGGGGGGGCTAAGGGGGCTTCACCCCGAAATTCTCAGGGTGGTCCGCGAAAAGGCCTTACTGGTACATTATTTAAACTGTTCTGTTTATTCATATCATGATCTGATCACCATGCTCATTATATCCCACATTCTTCCACCCAGTCTCAGCCCCCCCCCCGAACCAAACTCAGCCCCGAACCAAAATCCTGGCTACGGCCCTGTATTGCATAGTTCTTTTGCTTGAACAAAAGGTGATTTTGATCACTAAAACACTTAAGGCATGGCATACTGAATGTCAGCAAGCTGTGACTCCATAGAAAGTTTGAGTGTGGCAGAGAAGGTATTTATTTACCTGATATAACAATAGAAATGGCATATTCTCTCCACTACCAATATAGCCTAACAGAAAATAGCAGCAGGTATTTGTTTCTTTGTCTTTCTCACTGATGAAAAGTATTTTATCTGGTCCAATTTTCCTCTCAGATTATATTAATTTGCATCTGTGTATATAAATTGACACATGCATATGTTATGCTTTTCTGTTATGCCCAAGGCAGACACTTGGTTGGGAACTGACAGGCTGAAATGTGTTCAGAGAAGGGTGATCAAAATTGTCAAAAGTCTATGATGAATGGTTTAGGGAGCCAAAGAGGGTTATCTTGGAGAAGAGAAGGCTGAGAGGGGACATAAAAGCCATGTTTAAATACTTGAAATGATATCTCACTGAGGAGGAGGCCAGTTTGTTTTCCATTGTTCTAGAGACGACAACATTGAGCAAGCTGCAGAAAAAGATATTCTACCTAAATATTAGGAGACCTTTGTAATTGTAAGAACTATTTGACAGTGGAATATGCTGCCTTGGAGTTTTGTGGAGTCTCCTTCTCTGATGGTTTTTAAGCAGAAGCTGAATGGCCATCTGTTCGGTATGCTTTGATTGTGCTTTTTCTGCATAACAAGGGGTTGGAATGGATGGTCCTTCTCGTCTCTTCCTACTGTATGATTCTATGAATTGTTTCTAACAATTTTTCTTGTTTTGATAATTGTTTTAACAGTTGTAATACTTAATACTATTTTAATATTTATAATTTTTCGATTTGATACTTTTAAAGGCTCTGAACAACTTTATCATTACTGGTATAAAAGTGAGGTGGTGGTGGTGATGATGATGATGATGATGACACACTTGAATATAGCTTGGTTATCTTTGTAATCTGATTTTAGAGGAAGCTATCATATACCACAAGTAGATGAATGCCATAGTTATCTTTATGCACTGAGTTGGAATGCTTCTGTCTCTCATCATTTCTGTGTTTTGGAAATGGTAAAATCTCTAAAGCAGGCAGCCTGTGGTTCTTTAGATATTTTTGGATTGCAGCATGCATGATTCTTGACCATTGATCACATTGGCTGGGGCTGATGGGAATCAGAGTCCAGTGATCTTTGGAATACCACAGGCTCCCCAGTCTAAATCTTTCTACCAAACTAGTATGATTCCTTCTGTCAATATGAAACATGGCTTTCCCCTGCTTTTTTGGATGTACTTAGAAAGTTATGCAGCCAACGAATTTAGGCTGCAAAAAGAAAAACCAATGTTAAGTGACACATTAAGCTCATATTCAGGATTTGGGAACAGCTCTGTGTTACCTAAGTAACCATCATACAACATGTTCTTAATGTTCCCTACAGGCTGAGAAAGGTGGCCTTCATTTTTTTCTTCATTGTCTGGGGAATTTATATACTCATTAAAATAATATTCAATATAACACTGTACAACCGTGACCACATAGACAAGTTGGAAATAGAGGTTTGTTTATTTTGTTTGCCTATCTTAAAAAAAACAAAACAAAAAACCCCTGAAGAAACTGTGTTTTCATATCAGGATTGTGCAGCCAAGTGTTCCTTAAAGGAAAATTGTTTGTCATTGTACAAATGCCACTTAGTTCCAAAAAGCTTTTCCTCTTGGGCTAGAAAGACTTGGAGGGTGAGGAAAATTAATATAATCCCAAGCAAGCACTAAAATCGCCTCCGCAGCTGTGACAGACTTGAGAAGCAGGAGTAAAACCTTGAGAAAAAGAAGAACCGAAAGAAATCTGGCTTTTGCTAGTTTATACTGACCTCACTGTGAGTCTCCCGCTCCATTTCTTTATGCAAAATCATTTCAGTGAAGTTCAACGGGGTGTTATAGAAAATTCATTATTGCATTTAACATTGCTGATTTTTGAAATACGTACAAACGCTGGGAATAACAGATCTACTAACTGTAACCAGAACTTACATACAGGTGCTGTGATACAATCATCAACAGTAAGCATAGCCTAACCTAAACCCACAGCATTACAACATGTGTGTATGTACTCAGGGGCGGTCCCAGCGATTCCGCCATCTGTGCGGCGTGGGGCATCACCGGGCTGGGAGGGGCACCACCGGCTGGGACGGGCGCCGCCGTGCCGCCTCCGTGCCCCCACCGCCACCGCACTGCCCTGCGCCGCCCGGCCGCGCATGCACAGAAGCACCTACAGGTGCTATAGCACCTGTAGACATTTCTGTGCATGCGCGAACGTCCGCGCACGTGCACTCGCTCCCAAGCGTGCCTGCCGCTTTGGAGCCAGCGCGCATGCGTGCTGTATGTTGTATGATGGTTACTGTAGGTGCTTCTGCGTGTGCGCGGCCGGTGCGGCGCAGGGCAGTGCGGCGGTGGTGGGGTCGCGAAGGCACGCAGAGAAAGGTGCGCCGCGGAGGTGTGCCGCGGCCGATGGGGCCGGTTGCAACGGTGGCGTGGCGGCGGCGGCGTGGGCGTGGCGGCGGCAGCGGCGTGGCGGCGTGGGCGTGGCGGCGGCGTGGGCGTGGCGGCGTGGGCGTGGCGGCGTGGGCGTGGGCGTGGCGGCGGCGTGACGCGGCGGTGGGGGGGTGACAAAATTTTCTTTGCGTACCCCCCCAGATTAGGTCGGACCGCCCCTGTATGTACTTTTTATTTGTGTGTCAACCCATGGCAATCCCATGAATTTCATAGAAGTTTGTGTATTCAACTGCAAGTTCTGCTCTACAACAAAAGCAGGTAGCTACGCATATAATTAGATTTGGAAATAAAAAGCCCTGGCTAGCTACAGCTTTACCTAAGCAATTCAAAAACAGCTTTAGCTGTGATTAGAGAAATTAGGTGCCGCTAAAGCAGGAGAGGTGTTTTACGACACCATAAAGAAAGAAGATCAGAAAATGTTGGGTGACCAAAAGGAAGGAGGAAGTCCTGACAGCTCTTCGTCATAGAGGATAGAGCAACAGCACCTCCTGGAGTCGAGCCCAACTTTCCATGGCACTAAAAACAATGGAAACAAACAAACCACCTCCTTCTGTTCTGCCTGTCTGTCTGTGTATTGTCTATACAAAGCGGCACTGAATGTTTGCCATGTATATGTACTGTGATCCTCCCTGAGTCCCTTCGGGGTGAGAAGGGTGGAATATAAATAAACTATTGTTGTTGTTATTGTTGTTAATATTGTTATTATTCCACCAGGATTAGATTTCACATGGGTCAGGATCTAGGCAATGATCAAGCCACCTGTTGATCATTGATTCACTGATCCAGTCCATCACTGGATCCATTGACCACTCAAAATCTGCACACTGCACCATTACTATCCTACATTGGGACCCCTCCCCTTTTCTTCCAGTGCACCATACCAGATCCAGACCCATGCAACTGCCCATTACAAAGTTGTGACAAATTAATGGTGCAAATTCTATAATGGATCTGTCAAAATGAACAATATAGCAAATTCTGCAACGAAGCTGAGACTATTAATAATGTAGCAAAGAACACAGCCTCCTAAAGGTGCAGCTTTGAGAAGGGCAGGAAACAACCAGGTATACCTTGATCTCAGACAGAAGTTTTATTTAAAACAGAGGTAGAAAAAGAAAAAAAAACTGGAGCACTTGAGGATGTTGTGATTGGGACTGGGGGGGGGGCAACTACATTCATTTTTATAGTTTCACAGTACAATGCCAGCCTCTCTAAGGCATCATTTAATCATTGTCAAGCTTAATTGGTCAGGGCACTAGAGTGGTTTTACATCATTAACACATTGCTTACCTTAACACCCTCCTGGAGTCAAGTTCTAATCAATCCGCATTCCCAGTTCTAGCCCACCACATAAGACCATTGTTGATGCACATTGGGTAAAGAGAGGGGATCGGCAGTCTCTGTTATCAAAGCCTCCTGTTTCTAGCAAGGCAACTGTGTACTCTCAATACAGCAGAATAAAAATGCTTCTGGAAATTAATAATGTGGATAAACTTTATAAAGGCAGTGTAGGTGGGCAACCTAGCAGTGAGATAACCAATGGGCAAATGAAATACTGCATCAAGCCCCATTGGCTGGCCCACCACCCAACAACGAACCAGGAACACAAAACCCAGGGAGCATGCCAGTGTGCTTGCTTTGCTCCGGCCCCAAACTGCAAAATGGCCATCCACTAGTAACTAGGGGTGCCCCTTTTTTTGGCAAGATTTTGCCATTTCTTTCCTCTGAAATATTCATTCATTCATTCATTTTATTATTTCATTAGTTGCTCTTTACCGAAGTACTGTGGCCGACTTACATAAACAGGTAATATAACCCACCACACCTGGTATACCCTTTATTTTACAGATAAAAAGCAGGACCCATATTGCCAAGCAACTTGAGAGTGTGGTCAAGATGGCCAAATGTATTAATGAGGAAGAACACATAAGCAGGGAGATGCTGCAGCAGTTTTCTTTTGCCTGAATACACTAGGTAAAAATGATGGATATATGGTGGAATTCTCTAAGGAAATCATAGAAATACTGAGCCCTGAGCGGTGTACTTTATTCAATAATATGTTGGAAGGAGAGAAAGCACCTGACACCTGGAGGAAAGCAGAAATTATATTTATTCTGAAACCACAGAAAGATGTGCGAGAGATAGGATCTTATTGGCCAATTAGCCTACTAAATAAAGACTATAAAATATTTGCAAATAGACTAGAAAAAGTATTACCCAAAATAATAAAAACAGACCAACATGGATTTGTTAAAGGTAGATATATTGGGCATCCAATCAGAACTATACTAAATATCACGGAACATAAACAAAGAAAGAAACTAGCTCTCCTAAAATTAGATATACATAAGGCATTCAATTCAATAAAGCATGAGAGGTCATGAAGAACTTTGGGGTAGGAGATCCATTCATAAAAGCAACTAAGGAGCTGTATAGAAAAGGAATAGCTACAGTCAGAATAAATGAAGGAACATCAGGGGAATTTCCAATCCAAAGAAGAGCAAAACAAGGCTGCCCACTTTCACAATTGCTCTTCGTGTTAGGTATAGAAGTGTCTATGAAGAGCCTGGGTGTCCAATTGGACTCCCAGCTGACCATGGAGGCCCAGGTCTCTGTGGCCAGCAAGGCTGCTTTCTTCCATCTCCGCCAGGCTAGGAGGCTGGCCCCCTACCTCTCCCGGAGCGACCTAGCCACGGTGATCCAAGCCACGGTCATCTCGAGGCTAGACTACTGTAACGCGCTTTACGTTGGCCTGCCTATGTCGTCGATCCGGAAGCTCAAGCTGGTGCAGAACACTGCCGCGCGGCTCCTGTCTGGGGCTCCAGCAGGTTGCCGCATAACACCAATCTTGCAGGATCTGCACTGGCTGCCCATTGAGCACCGGGTCGCCTTCAAAGTGCTGGTTCTTACCTTTAAGGCCATACACGGCCTGGGGCCAGCGTATCTGAGGGACCGTCTCACTCCATATTGCCCATCGAGATCACTACGGTCCGAAGAGGCCAACCTCTTGGTAGTACCATCAGTAAAGTTGGCGCACTTGACATCTACCCGCCGGAGGGCATTCTCTGTTATAGCCCCCACGCTATGGAACGCCCTCCCGGCCGAAGCCAGAGCCCTGAAAGACCTACTCCCGTTTAGACGGGCCTGCAAAACTCACTTGTTTAGGCAGGCCTTCGGTGGGTAGGCCCGGGCTTATACTCTCTGGTCTGCTATATCTGCTGCTGCTCTATTGTTTTAATTTGTATTTTACTGTTTTAACTGTGTTTTTAACTGTTTGATGTTTTAACCCTTTGGTGTTGTGCCATTGGCTTGTGAGCCGCCGCGAGCCCCCGGGAGTCGGCGGCGTAGAAGCCCCAATAAATAAATAAATAAATAAATAAATTAGCAGATAGAATAAGAATTATTGCAAGAATAGAAAGATGAAAATTTGATTGGGGTGGAGATTAAATTGAATCTTTATGCTGATTACCTTTTGGTGATATTAACTAACTCCTTAGTAGGAATAAGAGAATTAAAAATGATCCAAAGTAACTATGAAAGAAATACAGGAGTGGGGATAAACATAAAGAAATAGGAAGTTATGTATTTCAAAGTAAATAGACTAGAAAAAAATAGAAATAGACCAAATAATGTACATAGTAAGGTGGCAAGTCAGTTCATAACGGTGATCAGTGTTTGGAATACACTTGCCCAAAAAGTGTCGCAGATCTCTTTATCAAGCAAGGGGAGAAGGGTTAATACACAGAAATTGGGAATAGCTAGGTGAATTAGGCGATATACCAGGATGGAGGATTGCAGTGAATCTAAATTGGAAAAGCTGAAACACACACACTGGCCTAAATCCAATTGCTCATTTATGTTCAATTGAGTCTAGTGGGATTCGGAATTGGATTGAATACATTATCTCCCAGCTCTGTGAGATAATAAAATGGTGGTACCACTATTTTCTATACTATTTTTGAGGTATTTCTGGTTAAGTGGGAGGTCAAGCCCATTTTATCCGAAGTCTTCACATATCTTAGCAGCATGTTGAGTTTCTGACCAACTTGCCATCCTTTGGCACTGCCCATGAGGCTGCCCATTCATGGACTGAGCCCCTGGCATTTCCCAAAACTCACTTTTGATGTAAAATTTATAATTTCACACTTATGTAGAGTCAGTCCTGGTTTCCAAAAGAAAACCTGATTCTTCATAATGAAGCAGTGTTGAATTCTTGGCAAAGCCACCAAAATTCTTGGCTGGTTTTGCTTCTCTTTTCATGGAGCCATAGGGGATAGCCTGCTTATTATCTGTATCTTTCTACAGGGTTAACATTCTTACTCTGTCACTTTTTCATAACCCGATACCTCTTTATGCTGGTTCTCAGCTGTCTGACAACTGTGCCCGAACAGTACATATTTTTGTCATTTCTCATTGTTTCAGTTTTAGGTGCGTAGTTTTTAAATAGCATGCATAAAAATAGAGACAATAGAAGGCAGTGAGCTACTCAGGGAGAAAAAGGTACCATCTTTTTGCAAGGAGAAGGCAATGCTGTGTTCATTTGGAAAGGTGTTGGGGGACCACGATTAATGTATTTTGTTCTATATCAGGATGCAAAATATATGAAAAACATATTTTTAATGATCCTCATTCACATTCAAGTGCTTACCTCTATATGATTGGAATCTTTTTATTAAAGATGTTTAAACACTGAGGGTGTTAAAATGTGAAGTGTGTAAACTCTACAAAATGACTTTTATCATTGGTATATCTTTTACTGGTAAGAATTTGGTAGAAATTGTTCTGGTAACAGTTCATAAAATCGAATAGAAGATGACTTGAAAAACCATTGTGATAATCAAAGTAAGCAGTAGCATAAACAAGATTTTGATCGTTATGGAAGGAACAATTAAAGGCTTTAAAACAGAAATGGGCAGCTTCTCATTTGTGAAACTCCTAAAGACTACTGCAGGTGCATTGCCGCTGAAAGTTGGTGGTGGCTGTCTGTTTTGCGGCTACTGCAGTTGCTGCCACTGAAATTTGACATTTCAGTAGCAGTATTGAAATGTCAATTGTAATGGCATGCTATGGTGTCTATAGAGCTGTATGCATGGCAGAGCATCTTTTTGCTTCTAGATCCTCCAGCATGACTGGAGGAAGATGACGGTAAAAAAGAAAACAGTTTGAATCAAATCTGTGAATAATCAAATTAACAAAGTCAAAACTGCAAATGCAGAGGATTGTAATGTTTGGCTAGTGGATAGCAAATTCAAGAATGAGATTAAACACTTCTATAACATTTTACAAAGTAGTTCCTTATGAAAGACGGAAATATTTGTAGTTGAAATTGCACAAACCAACTGAGAGTCATTTTGGCTTGGTTTTAAGTGGCTGTTTGATTTCTTCAGCAAGCTTATGACTGAACCGTCTAAGTGTTTTATCTCTGCCAAGCACTCCTGCTTTATCAAGGAGCAGACATGGAAATGTTGACCTGCAGAGTGTCTCTGCACCTTAGGTTTTCCCAGTTAAATTTTATGCTGCTTTTCTGGGGCTTCATCTACTTACAGCACCTGTGTCACAGTCTTTCTGTTCTTTCTCCTATTCTCCTATCTGTGACAATTCCCACTAAGTGTTCGTGCACACACACACAACTGTTAGCACACATTGATATATGTTTCAGAAGGTTGTCTCTCAACATATATGGGGTTTTGCTTGCCTCTCTCAAACAAATCCATAAATATGTGTCATGATAGTTGTTTTAAGGTGCAAAGGTTATGGAACCTCTTGTCTTGAGGTCATAGAATCATAGAATTGGAAGAGACCACATGGGCCATTTAGTCCAACCCACTGCCATGCAGGAAAAGCACAATCAAAGTACTCCTGTCAGGTCATATCACTTTATATTGTTATAGCATTGTTGTTCTGTGTTAACTGCAATGACTACATGTGTGAAATTCTGAGGATTGTAGTTTAGTGAGGACCAAAGACCTTGTAATATGACCATCAAAAATGTCCCATGTCACTCTGCTTCATTGGGGAGCGTGGGGAAGCCACAGCAGCATATCCCATGGGGGAAAGCATGATGCATGCATGGAGTGGGCGGTTTCACCCCATTAAAGTCACCCTCATTCCACCCTTATTCACTCACCAAACCGACATGATGTTGTCTGATGGGAGCTGGCTGAATCCATGAGTGACCGGGGCTAGATTGACATAAGTCACCAATATTAGCCCTATGCAATGTGTGTTCGCAAGAGCTCTGGTTAAGAATGAATGGCAAATCTCAGCATATTGGTGACACTAGGTTTGATGCCACTCAGAGCAAGTAGTTCATGGTACCACCACCATGGACCTCCTTCTGTGCCACATTATTGTAGCTAAATACCAGAAATTTGATGAAGCCAGCTACTATTTAAAAAAACTAGCAACAACAAAGACAGCAATGTGTGCTTGTAACCCTTGCAGATCAAACAATGCCATTTGAAGAGTAATTGGAATTGGGTCATAATGACAGTTTTTCTACTTTGCTTACATAGTTATAGTTACATGTGTAACCTGATACCATGTAGTCACTGGGCAATGGAGGAGTGTTCAGCTTCTTTTGGGGGAAGATGACATTCCTGACCTCCTTCCACCAGTGAGTGAGGCTGCAATAGGGAACTGGAATGGCTGTCCTATATCTGATTGTCATAGCCACTGGAATAATGCATACTTTGTGATGAATAGGAAACTGCATGTTATAGAACTTGGGATCTCATGATGGTGCTGCCATGTTCTGTGATGGCCCCTTGTTCATTGCAAGGTGTTCTTATTATTTGAACAGAGCTGGCTTTCTGATTCTTGCATGACAAATGTGTTTGCAATCATTTATCATATTTTTTTTCTAGATACCTATAATATACAACAGTGTACAAGGAAATCTAATAAAACTGCTCAGTCACCTGCGAAAGAACTGTAAATAATTCTGAGTTCACCTTCTCTGTCAAAAAAGCTACATTTCCCCATTAGATGGCAGTGCAGCATTAACAGTAAAATTCCATTATCATTTTGTTGAAAACTATTGGCATTCAAGAACTGGCATCACTTGAGGACCAAAGCATCATTCTTCCCATGAATTCCAAGTGGCATATATGGCTTTCCTTCTTCCTAATTTATTCTGACAATAACCAGATAGTCAAGTTGAGAGTGAGCAACTGACTAAAGGTCACCCATGGATTTGTGGTAGAAACAGGAACATCAAATCCAGATCTGCAGAGACACCATGGAGGCTTTAAACTTTGGGAAGCAAGAAGCTCAAAATGTACAGTTTTGGAGAGAACTCTGTAGACATCACTAGGGGAAACTACACTGAGGCTTATGAGTATGAACATACCAATGATCCACACATGTTCATATACATCCTACAGTAGGAAGGGATTTTTTTTAAAAAGGGAAGACTTTCTCCAAGCTCCACATTCCAGATATATAAACCTCAGTTGCTTAGTTTCCAACAGACCTCACAACCTCTCACATCAGGAGAGAATGTTTCTCGAACATGGCCAGACAGCCCAGAAAACTCAAAGCAACTCAGTGAGTCCGGCCATGAAAACCTTCAACAACATATTCTCCTAATTATTATATATAAAACACATTTGCAGAATAATAATAATAATTGTGATGACCCTAAACCTAGAAGGTTCAAGATCCTTTAGAGTGACTCTATAGTAATCTATGGTGAAAATTATTCATTTCAGTAGAGTTCATTATTATCCATGGTTTCCTGTTTCCACATAAAGTTCAGGAATGTATCCCCATGCATAATGGGGTTATATTCTTCATTGTAATGGAGCAATTTAAGGAAAAGAAGGAAAAAAGCCTATATTTTCAATGAAGTCAGAAAAAGGTTCAGTTCAAGGACAAGCTGCATATTATGTTGAATATGTAATATATACCTAGCTTCACTCCCGCCCCCTCCACCCCTGAGATTTTACTCTATAGCAATGCACAACTCTGGACTGGAATGACATTGAGCAGAAGGGGAAGCTTTAACTTCTCCCCAAGTACCTGCTCTCTAAAATTAACTAATCTCTAAAAAAGAAATTCTCCCATCAACATGCCTTATGGTTAGTCCCAATTTAAATAATCCTCAACTGCCATAAGTACTGCCTGAAAGTAACATAGGAGAAAGCAGTGTTGCTGTTTCCATTAAAAAATAGAAGTTAATGTGATGTGAGGGAGGCAGTTCTGGATCCAATATTTGCCTCAACGTTTTGCTTCAGGAATAGGAGGCAAAAGATAGTCAAGGAACAATTAAGGGAGAACAGCAGACCTTGACCCTGGTCAGCATATGTTGTTGTTATTGTGGTGTAGTAGTTGTATGCCTCCAGGTCATTTCTGAGTTATGGTGACCCTAAGGCAACCCTGTCATGTGGTTTTCTTAGCAAGATTTTGTTTATACGGGATTTGCCATTGCCTTCCTCCAAGACTGATTTGCTCAAGTGGGTTTCTATTACTGTGGAAGGATTCCAGATTCCTATTGAAACTGTGTAAGGTCTCCCAGATTCCTACTGAAACATTTAAAGCTCTGCACCATACCAAACATTTTGACCCCAAGAGTCATGGTAAGCATATTAAACATGGAGATGAAATTATTCCGTCTGGCTTGTCAAAGCAGGAGAGAAATTGCCTCAAACTGGCAATATATCCTGATGACGCCCTTCGTTACATTGGCAATCATCCTCCTTTCACAGGTTCCAAACCTCCATATCATTAATTTCAGTAATGATATGACAATAAGGAAATTAAACACATTGTACTAATAGCCCTTGCTGATGCACATCATAGTAATCATTGAATCACAATTATGCAGACAAAGGGGGAAAAGGCTACTCACAGATAAACTGATCAGTAATTTTTCTCCTTGCCTGTGGCATGAATGTGTTGTTTGCTCCAACTGAAATCCTCTGGTATGCAATTTTGATGGCTGGTGTCCATGCTTAACACAAAGCTGGAACCCAGTTTGCAGTGCTGTAAACTGTAACAGTGAAGTTTTGCCAAGTATATATTTTTTGCATACTAAGTGCTCATTACATTGGGGATTAATAGAAGTCATTTCATCATCTTCTTCTAGAATTTCCAGCTTAAACGGAAATAGGAAATGGCAGAACTCTTTGCTGCTCACAAGGCATGGCATTTTCATGGCAATCAGCCAGTATAATCTTGCTGCCAAAGGACTCTGCTTTTAGCTTTGTTAAGAAATGCCACACTCCATGCATGGTGGACCTCATCTCACAAACCATGCCCAAAGTTAGCATAATTCTTTCTGTGCCTTAGAATTGATTGGAAGGATCCTTAAGCTATGTATGAATCCACTTGATTGGGATGTATTCTCTTTATTTAGCCTACGCCTGTGTATTCATTCTCTTGGCTAATATTTTTCTAAGGAATTGTTTGTTTTATATGGGGATGGCAGAGGGAAACAGTAAAGCAGCTGCCTCTCAGCTGGGGCCTTCAGGAAGTTCCTGGACACTGTTTGAGAGAACTTTATTTCCCCTCTGTACTTTCCTGTGTGTGTTGTTTGTAGCACTGCCAATTTTTGCAAATAATAATAACAAGGAACAGTCAAAACTGTGAAGGAAGGCTATGTAAGCCCAACATCAGATCTCATGTGAGGAAGCCCTTGTGTGAAAGTTCCAGGCTCCTGTGAAATCTCAAATCTCATAGGAACTCCCAAACTCCTGGAAATAGATAAAGCTGGAAATAAGGAGTTTTACTGCTACAAAGAAGAGGTGGGAACCTCATTCACAAGAGACTTCTCCCCTTCCTTTTACGTGTCATTTGAGGGCCATGTGTACAACTAATACCTGAAAATACATGCTTCCTCTGTAATGCTCATTTTGGACAATTTTTCAGGCCATTAAAAAGATGCTTCTCTAACAGTAAGGATTACATGGAAAGTCTAATTGTTTGTTTTTAAAACAATGGAGACAGTCAAGCTGCATACTGTGTAATTAACCTAAAATATAGCTTGTTCCTTAGGTGAACCTAATTGGGATGAAAAATAAAATCAACAGTTTTCTTCCCCATGTGTTCAATCATCTCTACAGAAAACAGGCCACATGAGCTCTATTTTCCTCCCTCCTTCAACTGGAAAACATAAATTTAGGAAAATTAGTGTCAGTTAGAGCCTTCCACAATAATGGAACATTGAATACATATGGGTTTTTGTCCAGATTTAAATGAGCCATCCATAGTAGTGGATTTGTTTTGGAGCTAAGGTTTAGAACCAAGCATAGCTCCTTTCAAACCTGAACTAAAATTTAATGTGGATTCAGTGTGCCACTAACAGGACAGCCACCATGTGAGGAAGGAGCAGGAGAACCGCACTTTTATCTGGGCCTGGGTGGAGGGGAAAGCAAATTCGGACCCCAGTGGAAGAGCTTTCCCGGTTTGACCACACCAGCAGTCATCATTTGGCCTATTTGGCCCATAGACAGCTGCGAAAGTCATCTAGTGTTAATGGTTATTTAATGGAAAGCATTTCCCCCCAAATGTAGTTACACTGGAAGGAGGGGAGACTAGTTGTAAGTTATGATTTTAAAATCACCAAATCAATCCCTAGGTCAATGGTTCTCAACCTGAGGGTCCCCAGGTGTTTTGGCCTATAGCTCCCAGAAATCCCAGCCAGTTTATCAGCTTTTAGGATTTCCAGGAGTTGAAGACTAAAACATCTGGGGACCCACAGGTTGAGAACCACTGCCCTAGGCTGCAGTCACTTACTTAATCATGTGACTCTGTGTTGTGATGAGTCTGAACTAAAATGTGAGGGCAGGGAGACCTCTGTGCATCATGGTCATTATGTATATACAATGTTGGATTGAGGACAAATGAGGTCCTGTGCTAGTTAAGTTATGAGGCCTCTTACTTGGGTCCTGAAGAAGGTAGGCCTGATAGGCCTACACTGCTTGCTTTGTGGCATACTCTCATAAACTGTCAACACTATCATTATGTCTGAAATTGCTCCAAAAAGAATGCATTCAAATTTAGAATGGCACTACAAAAGCAAAATCTATTTTAAAAACATTTTTGACAGGAATATGCCCCAACCCTGGCCAACAGAGCCCTGTGCATAAGCACACCTAAGCCCAATGGTTAATCTGCCACTGTGTATATGAACCCTACCTCAGACCTCCTCCTTCCTCAGATATGTGTTCCACATAACAGCTTTCCCTTGCTCTCCGCAAAAAAATGACAAAAGGTTATTCCCCATAAAATTTTCAACCCCTTCTACCTTCACATCTCTAGTGAGAACATTGGTCTGTCCAACTAAGTAGTGTCCACTTCAGCAGATGATTTCTCTTCATCATCTCAGTCAGAGAGGTCTTTCTTTGTTCTTCTGTCTGAAATAATTTAATTGGCTGTACTGAGGATTGAACCTGGGACCTCCAGCTCTTTACAAAGCATATGTTCCCTCCCAGAGCAATGGTCCCTTAGCCATATCTCAGTCTAATAAGACAGGTTTCTACTTGTGTGCCTGGTCTTTCAACCATGCAAGTGGCTGCAGTGGAGAAAAAATAATTCCACATCTGCCAGATTTAATCCAGATGCCTTCTCCCTATGCTCTGTACAGAAATAGGTAATTAGCTTTGGCAGAGGTGACAGTGCTTAAATGCTGCTCAGCTGAGCATCCCTTCAAGCTTACCAAGACTTTCTTCCCATTTTAATTTAATTTAAATACAAAATGAAATGATCACTCAGCTGCAGAGCTAGTTGAAATGTACAAATGGTGCTATGGAAGCGTCAACCTTTAAAAATCCATCTTCACTTTTATATCCCAGCCATGCCTTCGAGTGTCTTAAAAAAAACCCCAACCAATGTTCTGTTCATCACTAGGTGGCAATGTAGCAACACCAATGAAGGCTTAGCAATAAAGTTTTAAGCCATTCACAGTGAAAAATGCATTAATTATGGTAACTACTTATTCACAACAACATAGCCAACTTAAACAAGATACACGGGGGCATTTTCTACCTTACAGACCTGCTCCTGGGATCCCTTCTAATGGCTTCATCCTGTTTAACTTGGACTGTACAATATCCAACCTTTTGGCTCCTTGGCTGATATTGCAGGTATCACACCTCCCTACAACAAACAAGAAACTCTATGAAGTAAAAGTGTGCCCCAAAGTTCTGTGGTTAAGGAAAGAGCCACAGCACTATACAGTTCACAGTATATGGAAATCAAACCAGGAGAAAGAGAGAGAGAGAGAGAGAGAGAGAGAGAGAGAGAGAGAGAGAGAGAGAGCTCAGATGATGGACTTAGTCCAAAACTTCTACCTAATTTATTCATTGGTGAATTACTTGCATTGCAGGCTCTCATAATATAGTTTCAAGATCATTAGGCTCAATGGTATTTGCCTTCAAGTTGACTTCTGTGACTGTATCCTAAGGCTTTTTGGCAGATGTATTCAGAAGCTAGGAATCGACTTTCTGTAAATCTGAGAAACAGCGCCTTGTCCAAGATCAGCCAGTGAACTTCTATGACTGTGTGAAGATTTGAAACATGGTTTCTCACAGTCCAGCAGTCCTCAGGCAGTCACACCATTCTGTAATTAATGTTTACAACTCATTCCACCATAGACAATCCTGGGTCACTACAGTCAACATTTTTTTCTGAATGGGGCTGAATGGGGATTGGGATCCCATAGGTGACAAAATGTTGCATGCAGTGGAGACTCCTGGTTGAAACAGGGCTTGCAAGTTCCTTCAAATTACAAGGTTAGGACTCCCCTAGAATAATAGAATCAGAGAGTTGGAAGTGACTACAAAGTCCACCCAGTCCAAATGTCAGGCATGCAGGAATTCATAATCAAAGCACTCCCAACAGTTGGTACCCAGTCTCTGTTTAAAACCTCCAAAGAAAGAGACTCACCAGATTCTGAAGCAGCTTATTTCACTACTTGGACCACCAGTCACGTTTGCTAGATGGCATTTGCATAGGTTTCCAGTGAAGACTACATAGTCTCACTGAATACAGACCAGTTACAGAATTGTAACTTTTGATTAAAAATATGTAACAGCAAAACAGAATACTTATCTTTCTTTTCCTCAAAACAGGCCCAGATTACTGCACCCCAAATAACCAAACCAAATCCAGAGTTGAACAAAAACCGATCCATAACCTTTTTGGTACTAATGTTGGAGAGTGGTCTCTGGTCAAAGTGGTCTATGGCCAAGTAGTCCCTGGTCAAAAAAGTTTGGGAATCACTGATATACACTGTAGAATTAATTCAGGCTGACACTACTTCAATTCTCATGGCTCAATGCTATGGAATCATGGAAGTTGCAGGTTTACAATGTCTTTAGCTGTTTCTGGCAAAGAGTTCTGGTCCCTCACCAAACTACAACTCCCATAATTCAATAGCATTGAGCCATGACTGTTAAAGTGATGTCAAACTGCCTTGCTTATATAGTGGGAAGCTTCCTTCTGCTCAGTGTTGTTGTGATGAGCTAACTTGTCTTGAATTATGATTGCCAGGTACAAAAAAAGGATAGTGTCTTTTTTTCTTTTAATAGTCACGTAGAAAATGGAATTGTAACTGGATTTTCTTGTCACACATGTTCCACCTGCAATCATTCTTCCTACTACAGAATTATTAACAATACAGGACTCCTGTCCTTTTTTCACCTGGAAACTCTATATTTAATGTGTCTGCCACTCTTGTTTTGCCCAACGTGATGCCTCCTTAGAGTTTATGATTTGGCAGAGAGAAAGGGAGGGAGGGTTATAAATATTTCTTGAGAATTGTTCATGTTTCTTGACTCACGTGAGTGAGTTGTAGATGCCAGTGCTTCTAGTGTGCTTGGGAAATATCAGTTTTGAATCTGGAGACATAAAGCCATGTTAGTTGGCAGAGTCTCTTGTGATGTAGAGCCAATTTTTAGTGATCTGATGCAGGGTAGCATTACCATGGAGTAATTCCCATTCATTTGTCATTTGCAACATGCCTGCATATTTGTAAGTCAATCAAATATTACAAAGTCTCTCTACTTAAAAGACACTGAACTCTATAGTGCTTCCTGTGGTATGTCTTTCTGCTCAGGAAAGTGGGGGACCCAAAACAGTGTGCAAGACGAGACAAGGTCTTTCATTTTGTTTTCCTGGTGCTTTTCTGCTTTGCTTGATCCCTGATGATTCTTTCCCCCTCATATCTCTGCAGATGATATGATTTTGCCCGAGGAACTTTAGTGGAGGCAGGAACATGAAGGAATCAGCTCGGCACAACATATCTCTGGAGTTCCTAAAATTCTTCACCATATGATTCTTTAAGTGACATTGTGAAATGTATTTTTCTTAGTTCCAGTGACTGCCTCTTGCTTTTCTTTCTTTTTCTCGGTGCAGGTGTGCCGCTGTTGCTTCATTTCCTGCTCTACACTTTCCTTGTCCATGACATAGAGCAGAGCAGTATTTTTAATCTCTTTGGTCTCTGTCAAGGGTCATTAGCCTCAAACTCCATCCAAGTTTCATAGCTCTGTGGAAGTCTGCTTATGTACAAGATTGTAGAACCGAAGTCTGGATTTGAACACCTGCAGCAAACTGTTATTCTGACCCTAAGATGCTTGTGGCTATTCTTTCTTTTTGGGGAGGGGTGCAAAGAAAAGAAAAGCAGTGGTTCTCTGTGCATGGATGGCCAAAATGTATTAAAGTGAGGCAGGGAAGTTAACAACCCTAGAATAGTTTGATTCCCCATCACTTACCTTCATGGTATGTGTTCATGTGCGTTCAAGTTGACTGTTGACTTATGGCAACCCCATAAATTTTGTCTCACTATATTCAGCGGGAGGCACATTCAGAAATGCTTCACTATCCCAAAAAAAGAGAAGCAAATTATACCTGACTTGACAGAGCTGGGAGGATGTAGTAACATAGTATACTGTTACAAAACTAAGGAAAGACCAAGTTTTGTGTTTAGGTTTCTCTAACATCCACACCTTTTTGAACTGTAAATGTGTTCTGTCCCATGTCTGCATCGGTTTGTAAATGTTGTTTTAAAATCTGTATGGAAATGTAAACACAACACACATACACGTACATACGAAGCTAACACCTTTGAGAGTTTGGGTACATCTACAGTGCAGAATTAATGCAGTTTGACATCACTTTATCTGCTAGGGCTTAATGATATGGCGTCATGGGAGTTATAGTTTTTCACTGGACTGGCCATGTTGTCTGAATCTCCAATCACCATCTCCCAAAGCAGTTACTTTATTCTCAGTTTCAGAATAAAAAATGAAGGTGGACAAGAGATTTAAAGATGGTTTAAAGCTAATCAAAAATGTAATGTAAACACCAACAACTGGGAAGCTCCTGGCACCTGGCCATTCTAACTAGAAGTAGCTGTTACCAATGGTGCAATGTATTTTGAAGAGGAACAAATAGAGAAATGTTCCAAGAGGAAGGCACGCCAAGCAAATACTTGTGACCACCTTACATCTGGAAATCTATGTTCTCATTGTGATAGAACATGTGGATCCAGACTAGGACTTCATGGATCCACTGCCAAGACACTTCCTCTGGAAGACTATCATTCTTGGCCCGTGATGATGGTGATGATGATGATGATTTTTATGAAGTAATTAGCCTTCATTGCCAAAGAGTGCTGGTATCTCACCAAACTGTGACTCCCATAAATCCATAGCACTGAGCCATGACAGTTAACCTGCACTAATTCTACAGTGCAGATGCATCCTAACTGAGTAGAAGTTTCTATCATGAGATTTTGTGGATTCGGTCCAGCTCATTCAATGCAAGAATGTTTAAAGTCTGAAGGACTTTCATGCAGCTGAACATTTGTGTGTATTTTTGCAAACAATTTCTTTTTATGATACATGCTTTTAAAAAAATCACTTTCCTCTAATATATGCTTATTTTGTATGTCATTCTGTCATGCATCTTTTCCTTACTGTAGGAACTGCACTGAATAATTGAACAAGTGTGAAAGTTGATAGATACTTCTGCTCTGGTCAGCATATTTATTCAGAAAGTATAAATTAGGTCAGTCCGTATGAATATGAAAACCAAATGAATTTCCCCCACATCCTTGGTCTCAGTTACTTATATAAACAGTAGAAATGTGTCACATATCCAAAACAGCCTCAGCAGAGATCTGGAGAAGCAGAATGAGCATTGAACAAATGCACCAAAAGAGTCAATGGCATGTTTTATTTTGTTTGTTTGTTTGTTTGTTTTCCTCCTTTGTTTTCGTCTTTCTCTTCCTTCCCCACCTTCCCATCAAATTTTCTGCATCTCTTCCTCTTTCTTTTCTCCTCTCTTGCTTCTTCCTTGCTTCCCTCTTTTCTTTCCTCCTCTCATTCCTCCCTCCATTTTGCTTTTCCTCCTTCCTTTCTTTTCTTCCTTCTTTTACTTTTCTCCTTTCCCTCACTCTTTCCCTTCCCTTCCTTTCCTCTCTCTTTTTCCCTTCCTTATTCTTCCCCTTTCCCTGTCTTTTCTTCCTTCTTTTTCTTCCTCCATTTCTTCCTCCCTCTCCTTCCCTTCCCCTGCCTTCCTTCTTTCTCTTACTTTTCTTCCTTCTTTTATTTCCTCCCTCTCCTTCCTTTTTCCTGCCTTCTTTCTTTCCCTATTTTCATCCTTCTTTTACTTCCCTACCTTCCCTCCCTCTTCCCTACCTTCCCTCCCTCTTCCCTCTCTTCCTTCCCATTCCCAACCTTCCTTCTTTTATTCTTTTTCCTCCTCTTTTTCCATTACTTATTCCACCCTCTTTCTTCCTTTTCCTCCTTCCCCTCCTTTCCTCTTTCTTTTATCCTCTATTTCCTCCCTTATTTTAAACAGTTTTAACAGTGGATTTTAATGTCAAGATAAATGTTTTTAATGATTATGTATGTATATAATCTATTTTATATCCCAGCATTGAATGTTTGCTGTTTGTATGTTATGCTTTGCCCTGAGTCCCCTTCAAGGTAAGAAGGGCAGAATATAAATGTTTTAAATAAATAAATAAATAAAGTATATTTTCTCCAAATTGCAGCTTCTACAGTGAAAATTGATTTCATAAAAATCTAAGCGTAATAGTTTGGACATAGGGGACATAGCCTGGACTCCTATTGCCGTCTTATGTTTTCTTTTAGAAACAGTTTTATGTTTTGGTCATCATGAAACAGCCACATTCAGTTCATTGTTGCAGAGGTGACATCATTGTGTACTGTTGTGTTTTGGTGAGTATGTGCATTTTGTATGCACTCATATGTTTCTACATATGCAAATATAGATGCACATCTATTTATGCATTTTGTTGCATGCCATTATATTTAACAAAGTGGCATTGAATTAATGCTGAAAAACTCTGTGGCTCAATTTTTATCTGTATATGGTTTCCCCCCCTTATGTCTGTAGATATCATTTTTGGAAGACTGTGGCTATAGGCTAGATCAGTGCTGTCCAACTTCTTCCGGCCCAAGGGCCGGAAGAAGTGTCACTGATCACCTGGGGGGCCATAGGTGATCAGTGAGCGGGGGGTGGGGCCGATCGTGGGGGCGGGGTGGGGCCACTCGTGGGGGGCGGGGCCACTCGCTTACGTAGCCCCACCTCTTTCCCCCTGCCTGCGCCCTTGCCCAGATCCCGGGCGCCGGCGCGCGTGGGGGGGAAGAGGGACGAAGGAGGAGGCAATCAGCTGACAGCCTCCTCCTTCGTTCCTCCTCTTTCCCCCCGCCCACGCCCTTGCCCCGATCCCAAGCGCCGGTGCGGGGAGGGGAAGGAGGAAGAAGGCAGCCAGCTGACTTCCTCCTCCTTCACCCCTCCTCCTCCCCCGTGGATGCGCCGTGGCTCCGATCGCGAGCCGCGGTGCGGGGAGGGGAAGGAGGAGCGAAGGAGGAGGGGCCAGCTCTCTTCCTCCTCCCTGTATCGCCGCCTTGTCCCTCTCTCGGCGCCGCCCGATGCGATGCAGTTTGCAGCGGCGCCGCCGAGAGAGGGAGACGGGGGCGCGACAGGGAGGAGGAAGAGAGCTGGCTCGTCCTCCCTACACCGCTCCCTTCTCCCTCTCTCGCTGCCGCCGATGCAAACTGCATCGCATCGGCGGTGCCGAGAGAGGGAGAAGGGGGCGGTGCAGGGAGGAGGAGCTAGCTCTCTTCCTCCTCCTTGTACCACCCCTTGTCCCTCTCTCACCGGCGCCGATGCGATCCGGTTTGCATCAGTGGCGTGGAGAGAGGGATGGAGGGGCGGTGCAGGGGCGGTGCTGGCTCACTTCCTCCTCCCTGCCCCGCCTCCCCCCCCCGGCCGCCATTTTTTCCCCAAATTTTTTTTAGAAATTAAAAAAAAATTTAAATGGCGGCCGGGGGCATAGCGGTGGCTAGATCTTCATAGCTAGATGTGAAATGATCACAGCAGTACTGAGATCCCTAGAGGACCCTGAGAAATCTCAGTGCTGATGTCATCATTTTGTGCTTGGGGGATATAGCTAATGCTTTCCCAAGCCTGCCTGTTTGTGGTCAAGCACAAAATGGCTGTGTGTTGTGCCTTCAGCTGCTTTGCAGTAAGTTTGGGGGTATATTGTTCAACATAAGGTACATACGTGGATATGTATGCTATATTGATGTGATGTATTTATTTATTTATTACATTTATATCCCATCATTCTCAACCCCCAATGGGGGACTCAGGGTGGCTTACAAATGGCAACCATTAGATGCCAACAACAGCATCAATCACATTACAAAACAAAGTGACATTAGATGAACAATAGAATTACAAATATACATTAAAATATTTAAATGCTAAAAAATGTAAAACAAAGCCAGGCCCATGTAGGATTGAGGCTAGTGAGTGTAGAGTTTTACTCCATTTACTTGATTTAGGATCTTGGCTATTCTTTGCTTTTAGTTGTTTGAGTAAGGCACTCTAAAGTTATATGAATATTGAGACCTGAGAGTCTCAACAGTATGTCCTGTTAATTTGGCTATGGTCCAGAGAGGCATTTAGCTCCTTCCATGTGAACAATAGAGTTTACATCCTTCTAAAAAACAGTCATCCTGTGTAGTATCATAAATAACTTTTATTAACCCAAGGAGTTTCAAAAACAGTTTGCAATTCAGTAGAGAGGAGAGATATTGAAATGCATTTCTAGGACTTTTCTCAGCTCCTTGATATTTTGATGGCCATCAGGTAGCATGCTTGGATTTCTCTGGGGTCTTATATCATGTAGTTTGATACTTCCACGTTTCCATCAGAAGCCATCATCTATATAGTGATTCATTTGTATGTGCTATTTTACTGTCACTGTTCTGTTGGCCTCCTTTGGCCAATGGAAAGGTGAGATCTAAAACTATGAAGAAGACAAAGGCATAAAGGAATGACCTCACAGACAAAGCATTTGCCTCTTTTCATAGTTGACTTGAGAAAAAGAGCAAGGGTTAATATAGCTCCAGATACAATCATGTTGAAGACCAGGGGCTAGACGGTAGTTTATTCTAGTTCTGAGAAGAACACAATTTAGCTCTGAGTTTAGTCAATAACTCACACTTGTGCTTCCAGGGCTGACTCTCTCCTCAGGTGTTTTCATCTCATTGTTATCAAGAAACCAGTGAACTGAGGAGAGAGACTAAGTCTTTGCTTTGTAGGTCTTTTTCTTTCTCTCTCCAGTGAGATTAATCTATTTGCCTTCTAGTTCATGCATGGGTTTTGTTAGCCAGAAATGGACATCATGTACTGCAATTTTCTTTGCATTGATTTCTCTTCCCCTGGTTTTAACAGGATACATTTTATATTCTGTTCACTTGTGCAACAGCCAATTTTTCAGAATCACATGAGCAGACAGGCCTGGAATTTATCAAAATGCTTTATAAGAAGGATATTTTTGTGAATGTGAGACAACAGAAACCTCCAGCTGCTCCATGTTTCTAAGCATGCGGAGAATGTGGTTTATTTTCTAAGAGGAAAAAAGTATCTGAGTAAAAAGGGGGCCCTTTGAGTTCAAAGGAAGCTGGAAAACAGATGCTACATTTTTGTTGTTCTGAAAGAGGATTTAGACCTGGAAGGAAGGCAGGATAGTCGTCAGCAATGGACTAATTCTTGGTACAGTGGCATAAAAACTCAAAATAGGATAGGTGGTTTTTTCGAAGTCCTTTTTCAGCAGGATCCTCTGTTCCAGAATAGGAGGAAACTTTACCATTCAGAGACCTGGGGAGGCCCTGCTCTTGGTCCCACCACCATCACAGGCGCATTTGGTGGGGACGAGAGAGAGGGTCTTCTCAGTGATTGCCCCCCAGCTATGGAACTGGCTTCCTGATGAGATTTGATCAGCCCCCTCCGTCCTGTCCTTCAGAAAGATGGTAAAGACCTGGCTGTGAGACCAAGTGCAATGAGGCAATAATAGGAAGCCTACTTGTGGAAGATTCGACGTTAACTTGTATTTCGCTGCCACCATTAATTTATTTAGGCTTGACCATTGACTTGTAAAGAGTGGTGAGGAGACTGGTAATCCAAATGAAGTCACGGGGAGAGAGTTTTGAATCAAAACTTAAATAGTTTATTTCACACAACTGGGCACAAAACTTGGTTTGATACTTAATATAACTCTTCCGAAGAGGCACGACTTAAAAAGGTTACAAATGTTCTATTTGTAACTAATACACAGTTGCAATGTTTAACTATTGCTATTACTTGAGGTACTGTTTCCCATCTCACTGGTTGACCATAAGTCTTTTGCTTCTCCTGTCCCTTGATGACGTGTTGATGACTACTGGGTATGGTGTTCTTCGTCTTTCGCCTTCTCCTGCGGATGAGTCTCTGAAGGGCGATGTCGCTCCCCACAGCAACAGGGTGGAGACGCCAAACCTCAACCGCCACAGAAGCAGGAACCTCCACCGGAACAGACTGGTACAGCTCTGGAAGTGGAGACCCCACAACACAAGGCTCTCGATGATCATCCTTCACGAAATGTCCAACAGAAGTTACTGAAACTGTGTTGATGTCAGCATAAGTAGATTCGCTGGATTCTAGCATCCACACAGGAACATCCGGAACCGAACTGCAATCAGCAGAATCCTCAGAACTCTCAGTGTCGACTTTCACAACACCAGGCTCCGATTCTGAAGATGCCTTGACCTCTGGGTTTAACTCTTTAGCTGCTGCCGGACCACTTGTTTCAGTCTTAACAGCTGTTATCACCATCTTCTTTTGCATGGAAAGGGACTTAGTGCCTTCACTAAGCAATTTTATATTATCTGCATCATCATGACTGCAACATACAGAACTTGACTGAGTCACCTTGCAGCACCTGGAAGTTTCAGGTTCTTCTGGTACTGGTTCTAAAGGCACCTTGCCTCTATCTAGCCCTCAGGCTTTATACAAACAGACTGGCTCGACAGAATGAAAATTTCTAAGCTCAGCCCTCCAGAACTGTCTCCCTACAGCTCTCTCTAAACAGATTCCCCCCCAGCCGAAGCTACACTCTCGCTTATCTTCCTTTCAGCTGACAGGAAAACTCTAACTGCTCTCTCTGCAGTTTCAATAACGTGATTCCTACTCCTCTCCTCAGAGCAGAATCTAACCGAACCTTCTGGCTTGACAGCCAGGCACACACTGACTCTCTCTAAGAATTCCGAGCTAGCCTTCTGGTTGGCTCCGCCCACCATCACCATGGCAACACATTCCCCCAGGAGGGAACTGCCTCCATTATCACAGCCAACCCTTTGTGGTCTGTCCATAACGTGACCACTTAATATAACACAAATAACCACCTCATCACACTACTCCACTGACCGGAGCCAGCATGGTGTTTTGAGATGGTTTTAAACAGCTGATTTTATTTATTTATTTACTCTGCTTCTATACCGCCCCTCTCAGCCCGAAGGCGACTCGAGGTGGTGTACAAATGGCAAGGACTCTCCAAGATAAATACATCAACAGTTACTAACACAATCATATCAAATACAAATTAGCAATTAAAACACAATATCAGCGTCTCATTATTAAGTTGATTTCCAATTGCGTCGTCGCCGTTCCTTAGGTCTCAATGTAATAATCATACTACATCTGCAAATGCCCGGTCAACAGCCATGTCTTGACCTTCTTGCGAAATGTCAGGAGGGAGGGGGCTGATCTGATGTCACTAGGAAGGGCGTTCCAAAGCCAAGGAGCCACCACTGAAAAGGCCCTGTCTCTCGTCTCCACCAATCATGCCTGCGAAGTAGGCGAGACCGAGAGCAGGGCCTCTCCGGATGATCTTAAATATCTTGAAGGTTCATAGGGAGAGATGCGTTCGGACATGTAAGTTGGACCAGAACCGTTTAGGGCTTTAAAGGCTAAAGCCAGCACTTTGAATTGTGCCCGGTAGCAAACTGGTAGCCAAGTGGTAGAGTAGATATAACTTATTTAAATGCTTGTATATGGAATGCTTGATGTATATATGTTGTGCTACACCCCGAGTCCCCTTCGGGGTGAGAAGGCTGGAATATAAATGTTTCAAATACCTAAATAAATATATAAATAAAATTACATTGCAGAATTAATGCAGTTTGACATGACTTTAACTGCCATGACTCAGCGCTATGATATCCTAGGAATGTGTAGTATGGTGAGGCACCACTATTTAGCAGAGAAAGCTAAGAACTTCTAAAAACCACAGCTTCCAGGATACCATGACAAAGTAGCATCAAACTATGTTAATTCTATAGGGTAGATGCATCCTGAGACAAAAGAGAACCAGTAGATGGAGGTGGTTGGTGGCTCACAGATCAGTAGAATAGTGACTCCATTCACTGTTTTAGTCTAAACTTTAAGGAAACTATCCAGAATGCTGAACTTATTTTGGAACTAGAGATCAGCACCTTGGAAATGTATGAAGTTCAAATTAAAATGACAGGTGGATTCAGCAACTCCGTCATTAGAGAAACGTTTTGTACAAGTCAACACATACATGGAGCAGAACTCAGATGAAGGTGAGTATATCAAAACTCTGTATCAGTGAGTCCTCAGCAGTTATTCTAAGGTTGGATATGTTGTCTATAGCAATAAGACCAGAGTCTTATGACATCTTAAGGCTCTCAGATAGGAAAACCACTGGTTTCTGTGCAATTTCAGCAAAATATGCAAAAGGTGCTAACATCTTCATTTGCTTGTTCCCTCTTTATGTAAACTCAATGACCCCATTTTCTGTCTGTGCTTTGTACTGTATCTAGTAGTAAGTGAATATTTTGTGCTGAAAAGGTCCTTAGCAGCACACACACACACACACACACACACACACACACACACACATCTACATGCATTTTGATTCCAAGTCCAGATTTGTGATCTTCTGCCAATAGTAGTCTGAAAGTTGAGGTCTTACACTAAACATCAAAGCAAGAAAGCCCAGGATCATTTAGGGATTTGATGCACACAGTTCACATAGTTCTTTTACTTACATCAAGAATACGGCTTCCAGGAAGCCATCTGGGCTGGCTCTGTCCAGAAGCAATGCTTGCAGTGAATGTATTTCAATGATCCCCCAGCTAATGGAGAAACACTTATTGGCTGTGCATCTGGAGCCCAATCAATCTACAGAAGTAAATCAACATCTGGAAATATGAACTGTTTGGGTTGAAGAAAAACAGGTGGATGAGGTTGAAGGAAAGTTTCTAATTACACCCAAGCACAAAAGTCACCCAACAGCTGAGAGTTTTATGCTTATAAAGTTCTCAGGAGTGATATAATGAGCTATAAATGTATGGTTTGAATTGACTGGAGTTTCATGAGCCTCTGGGTTTTTTGTTTCCACTCCAGGCTGTCAAATTAGTTTTTCTTTTTATTGTTTTGTGTGTATAAGAAGGCTATAGAAGGCTAAATTCAGATTTGTTGAGATAGAGACAAAACATGGATAATAGGAATGCATGAATGTGATGCCAGTTTGGTTTGTATTTCTTTTAACTTGGTGGATTAATTTTCATACTACATACCAAAAATGAAATTATTCTAATTTAACTGCCTTAGCAAAATCCTATATAATCCTGGGACCTATAGTTTAGGGATAAGGAATGTTAAAACGTATCACTGAATGCTAAAGTCAAGCACCCACCTTGTTATCCTTTCGTAAGGATTCAAAAACTTGGATGTTCTGTTGTGCCATTGATTAAGTTGTTCACTAGAGAACTGGCTCAGTCTTACCTAAGTTCCTGCACTTTAGATCTGCCCACCCCCACTAATCTTGACTCTTTAAGGCCAGAGTCAAGATTTGTCACTTTCCCTCTGCTCTACTTAGGAATTTATCGCACTTACTTCAGCCTGGACTCAGCTCTGATTCCATTTTCAGCCATGTTATTGATTTTATAATGTTGTTGTTTGTGTCTGTGTTTTATTGATTGATTTTAATTTAATGCTGTTGTTTTTGTCTGTGATTTGAGCTTGTCCCTATGTAAGCCGCCCCGAGTCCCCTTGGGGAGATAGTGGCGGGATATAAAAATAAAGTTGTTGTTGTTGTTGTTATTATTATTATTATTATTATTGCCTATGACATTGTATTTTTGGGTTGTACGCAAGGTCAAGAAAGTTATGTAGTAAAGAAAACTAATAAGGAAAAAACCCCAAGTGATCCCAAATGTGATACTGGATGCGAGACTTCTAGAAATATAATGGGCTGTCAAGCAGTCAAAAAATGGATCCTAATGCACATAATGCCTAAACCTCCTCTGGAAGCCAAGATGACTGAACTGACACTATCATACTTTGTGATGTGATGAGATAGAAAAGACAATAATGCTTAGTAAAGTGGTAGGCAGAAAGATCATTTTATAGGTGGATTAATTCAATTAAGGAACCCACAGTCCTGAGCAGGGCCACTGATTACAGAGTGACGTTGAAGTCTTTCATGCCCAGGATTGCTGTATGCTGAAGTCAATTTGAAGAAAATTAACAAGGCAACCGAGAATATTACACCAAACTGCAAACCACTGGATTCTATAGGATGTTGTTGTTCTGACAGTTAAAAGTTGATAGAAAAGAAAAGTGCATTAAAACCCCATTAGTTAGGAAAAAATAAGTGCAACATGTATAACAATAGGAGACAATCTTGCAAAAAGATAATATTATCTAAGAAAAATGTCTATTTTGAGGGAAATATATATAAAACTCACATGCATATTGTTATGAATTTTCTGAATTGCATAATTTGCAAACTTGATGCAAATGATAAGACTCCAAAAGTCTTCTATAAGTCAAGGATATACAAAAAAATAGTAAAATTAAAATTCATAGTTGCAGCCTTCAGATATGATGCATTTTTCCTTTTCCCAGAAGAAAGAACTTAGATTATTTTCACAAGCCAGTTCAAGATGTGAACTGAGCAGTGCTTTTAGTCCCATTACTGTACCTTATTTCCAGAATCCCTATTACTCAATACCTTCTAAACACAGAAATTATTGCCAATATGAATTTATGTTTGAGCTAGAAGCATACTTGGGGACTTAAATAGTTTATTTGTCTTTTGAAATGGGATCTTATGATTCTTTGAAGGTCCTCTCCAAGTCAGGAGCTTGGGAAGTCTTTACCAACAGCTCTAGTTGAGATGTGAAATAGCAGCATAGGTACATGCCTGGCATCTTGTTTAAACTGGAGTCCAACTCCTTGCATGAGATTTATTTTAATCTTTATGAGTGGGCACAAATAGGATAATAACAAAATTAGAGGACACAAATCAAGGCGTAGAAAGGAAAGATGAAGATAAACATTCTTTCTTACCAGGAAAAGAAGCAAACAGTTCTAACTGTGCATTTTGCATTAGGTACTTTTGCTCCTTGCAAGTTATCGTATTTCAGCAAACTGTCACTAATTACTGGATATGACATATGTGCAACTATTTCTTTGACATCACATTCTGCTCTGGTTCTGGTTTTAAGGAACAAATCAGACTCTATAGCTGAAAGACAATAAACAATAAGGAACCTACAATAAAGGGTCTTCATGCCCAGTATAGTTGATGATTGTAAACATTCATGCACATGCCTACTCATTGAACAAGAGATGATCAAACCTATTATTTCTAGTCTTTTAATAAAGAATTTCCAAATGATGCTATATTCTTCTCAATAAGTTGAGGCACAACTAAAGCCTTCCCCCAGCAACATAAGAAGGAAGGAGAGACAAGCCATTAAAGTCCGCAACTCAGAACCAGAAATAATTATTAACTTTATTTATACCCCGCCACCAGCTACAAATCCATTTTGAGTTCACTACACACAACATTCATTCATTCACTTTATTATTTCATTAGTCGCCCTCCACCGGAGGGCTCTGGGCGACTTACATATTATACAACAATAATATTAAAATGGATTACAATTTAAATGCTCTACCAAAGAGCCAAGTCTTGAGTGCTTGCATAAAGGACTCAGCCCACTTCATAGAAAAAAATCACCAACCTCAAGCTCCCCCCAGGCAGGAAACAGCCAGATTTTTAAGCTGAAAGGCTATTCAATGCTAATCAATTTGGCCAATTGCAACATTCACATTTGTCTTAAACAGACAAGAGTTCTTTCTCCCACCCTGGACATTCCACAGATATATAAACCCCACTTTGTCTAGTTTCCAACAGTCTTCACAACCTCTGAGGATACGTGCCATAGATGTGGGTGAACATCGGGAGAGAATGCTTCTGGAACATGGCCATACAGCCCAGACAAATCACAGTAACCCAAAGATACATTTTATTTCAGAATACTAGGTTAATTTAAAATGTACAGGAACAAAACATGGGAAATTCAGAGACATTTCTCTCATCTGGAGGATCTCTTATGTTAGCCTATCTCCATCCAAACTGGGAATAACTTTCAGCTCATCTCAAGGATCTCTGTAACACAGTTTGAGAACTAATCTGAATCAAACCATATTCTTGGAACAGTGCATTGAGGCCATTACTACTGTTGCTGGCCAGAAGCAGCTTCCTGGCAGAGACTTTTAGGTGATGTCATTTCCATTTCTAGTGACGTCACAACAGTTGACCAGGCATGTTATCACCAGAAATGACATTGCCATCAAGGATTTGACAGAGAGTTGTTTTTAGCTAATGACACAACAGTGGGTTTTTTGATGTGTGGACACTGGATCACCATGGATACAATCTGATTCAGCTTTCCACACTTCAAAAGCACTGGGTAGAAGCTCTAGAGCAGGCATGTAGCCGGGCGGGGGCTAAGGGGGCTCAGCCCCCCGAAATTCTCAGGGTGGTCCGCAGAAGGCCTTACTGGTACATTATTTAAACTGTTATGTTTATTCATATCATGATCTGATCACCATGCTCATTATATCCCACATTCATGGGGTTATTGGGATAACTATACAAAAGGATTGCTAGGGTAGACCCTCTTCCACCCAGTCTCAGCCCCCCGAACCAAACTCAGCCCCCAAATCAAAATCCTGGCTACGGCCCTGCTCTAGAGCAGTGGTTCTCAACCTGTGGGTCACCAGGGGTTTTGGCCGACAACTTCCAGAAATCCCAGCCAGTTTACCAGCTGTTAGGATTTCTGGGAGTTGAAGGCCAAAACATCTGGGAACCCACAGGTTGAAAACCACTCCTCTAGAGTAAATTACAGTTCAAATTGGATTAATAGCTGAAAGCAGCACTTTTGCTGTGAAAACATCCATACATTGTATGGACTACTCACAACAGTTGCAGTGTGAGTCCATTATATTTATCTCATGTAGATATGGCCTAGGTCAAAAGTAAGTATACACTCTGGACTTTATGGATGAGTTGTCAACTGAATCTGTATCATCATGATACTTCTCCATACTTAGCCTGAAATCCCAAATCCCTGCACTATAGTGAGGGTTTTGCATTGTTAGTCACAAATAATATGTATAATTGCAAGCAATGACCTTCATGTGTTATTAGGTCATGAATAAGTTAGGCCGTTCCCTTGTGGCAGACAAAAGTAAGAGAAGCAAAAAATGAACAGAAAAGAGAAAGCCAGTGGCTTTCATCATCAATGCTTAATGCTTTTAATTATATACATTGTTTAACTGTCTTTGAAATAATGTTTTTTATTCTGTATTTTTTAAAATGTTGTAAACTGCTTTGAGTCCCATGAGTGGAAGGAAGGCAGAATAGAAATCAAATCATCATAGTCATTATCATCCTCATCACTATATTTTAATCAAAGTGGTTTGATTAAAAAATACCCTCGTAGTTCTTAGGATTGAGAGCTTCCCCATAAATGAAATATTTCATGGTCAGTTTGATAGTCAGTTCCATTAGCAGAGAACAAATTGGAGACTGGCACCAGCTGGCACAGAAGTCAGATACAGAAGGCAGGGCTGGAGGTGAGGTACATTGGCAATCCATTTCCAAAATGGATTAGCAATGGCCAGATCACTTAGCCCCAGAAAGGAAGGGGAAATGCATCATCCATGTTGTGTCAACCAAGAATTCCAACAACCTGCAATATACTCTGTGCTTATATAGCTTTCCCACATAGCAACATGAAATAGTTTCAGATTGCTGCAAAGCAGGAGGCTTGGCTCAAGGCACTTCAAAAAAGTCATTAACTAGAAATATATTACAATATCTATTCTCCACTTTTCTAGTTAGGTTATGATTTTTTGAGGTGCTTGCCTTATACAAGAATGTTTTTATATACAGTATATATATATATATATATATATATATATATATAATTCAGTATATATATATATAATATATATATAATTCTTGTATAAGGCAAGCACCTCAAAAAATCATAACCTAACCATATATATATGGTCGCTTTGGACTCTTCATGACCTCGTGGACCTGCCTATGCCACAGCTCCCTGTCGACCATCACTACTCCAAGCTCCTTCAAGGTCAAGCCAGTCACTTCAAGGATTCCATCCATTCATTTTGCCCTTGGCTGGCCCCTCTTCCTTTTTTCTTCTATTTTTCCCAGCATCATTGTCTTCTCCAAGTTTTCCTGTCTTCTCATGATGTGGCCAAAATACTTCTTTGCCTCTAATAGCCTTCCCTCCAATGAGCAGTTGGGCTTTATTTCCTGGAGTATGGACTGGTTTGATCTGTTGTGGTCCTGGCACTGTCAGAATTTTCCTCCAACACCCACAGTTCAAAAACATCTATCTTCCTTTGCTCAGCCTTCCTTATGGTCCAGCTCTCACATTCATAAGTTACTATGGGGTATACCATTGCTTTAACTATGCGGATCTTCGTTGCCAGTTTGATGTCTCTACTCTTAACTATTTTATCGAGATTGGTTATTGCTCTCCTCCCAAGAAGTAAACGTCTTCTGATTTCCAGTCTGCGTCTGCAGTAATCTTTATGCCTATAAATGCAAAGTCTGTCACTGACTCCACGTTTACTCCCTCTATTTGCCAGTTATCAATCAGTCTGGTTGTCATAATTTTGTTTTTTTTTTGTTTAACTGCAACCCAGCTTTTGCACTTTCTTATTTCACCTTGGTTATAAGGCTCCTCAGCTCCTCCTCATTTTCAGACATCAAAGTAGTATCATCTACATATCTAAGGTTGCTAATGTTTCATCCAGCAATTTTACCTTTAGCCTTGGATTCATCAAGCCCCGCACATCGCATGGTGTGAATAGGTTGAATAGGTCAGATGAGAGTATACAGCCCTGCCGTACTCCTTTCCCAATTTTGAACCAGTCTGTTGTTCCATGATCTTTTCTTACTGTTGCTACTTGGTCATTAAACAGATCCCTCAGGAGACAGACAATGTGACTTGGTATCCCATATCACCAAGAACTTGGCACAATTTATTATGATCCACACAGTCAAAGGCTTTAGAATTTGCCTATTGTAATCATAATTGTCATTGATATTGTCATCATCATCATCATAGTTACGTGCCAATGTTTTTGCATAAATTCTGTTATTATATTCTTTATTCTTGGATGATTCATTCTTATCACCAAAGTTTGCAGAAGTCTCTTCTAATCCTGTCCCAATCAAAACTGGTTTCTTGTCTGCTGTTGGTACATGCATTGAACTTACATAGCTGGATTATTCTGTTAATGTTCTTTTCCTGTTGGCCTTTTCAGCCAGCCTTTGACTCGGTGCCACAACTTTGACACCAGAGGCTAAAAAAATTACAAAAGTATTTTGTTGACACAATTCATACATGGTGCAAGGAAAGAGGATAAGTTTAAATTGCTCAACAAAGAGAATCTCTAAGGAAACAAGAAAACATGAGAAGATTCAATACAGTAGGTGCCTGAAAAAATTGTTGAGACCAAAGTGTAAATTGGGCAGAAATGTGAAAGAACTGCAAAGTAAACTCAAACCAACAGACCTAGAGAAAACAGAAGAAACAAGATTGCAAATAGGAGAGACTGCAATGAAGTGTACTATCACTATCAGGAAATTGCTTCTGGAAGGGTGAAAGTCAGTAAAAACACAAGTGGAAAACATCAGGGGAAAAATACGAGTATGCGGGTTCTAGGGTACTTTCGATTGTTATCTTGGGGCTGGTGAAGAGGAATGGATGTTGCTTAGAGCCAATCATCCCATTTCTTTTTATTGATCATCTAACAATTTAAAAACTATTTACAACAGACAAGCATTTAAACAGCTTGACAGAAAAACGATAAAAGATAGTATGTGTTAGCTTTTAATGTTATACACTTGTCAATTGGCAACTTGAATCCCGACACATTCCTCCCATGAGTGATTACGGAGGCATCAAAAGGGCAAAATGTATTGTAACCATATAGCAGATCCTGAGGCTTAAATGTAATTTCCAGTTCCAGCTAGAACACATTCATTAAACCAGTAGCTGAATGGCAAATCAACACTGGTGTAAATCCCTCTGATTGAATGGGTCTGCTGTATTTGCGGTAAGCAATTAGCCTCCATGTTATCCATATCATTAATTCTATTTACCTGAATTAGTAATAACTCTCCCAGTCATTTATTTCTTGGGAACCATAGAATGTTCAGCATCATTGAAAGTGGATTCAGTCAGTCAGGGCTATTTTGAACAAGTTTGATTGCACCCATTCTCTGAGGTTTAACATTGCTTCTTGTTGTGTCTCCTTCAAAATGCTGCTATCTCCTGACTTAACCTCCCCCCCCCCCTAGTAATATGGTTTGTAAGAAAGATTCAGCTTATTTATAGGCATCTACTGATGATGTGAGCTTTGATGTTTTCTGTGGAAGTTTCTAATTCTTCTCATCTCCCTGACCTTCCTTTCTTTTTCCATATATTCTTCTGTCTTATATTCAAGTTACAGTTCTCCAAATGTTCCTATTTCACTTTTAATTTTTATAAAGCATTATGTAGTGGTTAGTACCTAGAAGGTGAAAATAAATCCCCATACCAGTCAAAAACACATTTAGGTAATTGTACTGAGCCAGTGTTGTGCAGTGGTTTGAGCACAGGACTACAACTCTAGAGGCCAGGGTTGAAGGCTATGAAAAACTACTGGGTGACCTATGGCAAGTCACATACTCTGAAGGCCCATCCAGACAGTACTTTTATCCCAGGAGCTGCCACAGCAAACAGGAGGGTAGCCAAATGCCATTCTCTGCAAATGCGGAAGCAATAGCTTCAAACAGCAAAAACGGTGAGATTTTCAGGTGCGGGGATATTCCAGTTCTGAGCCAAAAATATGCATCTTCAAATGTCTGTATGTCTCTGCAATTGGAAATCATGGGATTTTTAAAATCTAGGTTTGTTCCTGGATTTTAGATGTTTGTTCCTGATTGGCTGGGTCCTACAAAGCTGAGTTGAATGCAAAAACTTTGTTTGTGTGCCAGAAAATTCATGAAACATGTGGAAGGCACATTTTCTCTGGCCAGGATAAAGTTTTGACCCTCTAGCCAATGTTGTACATGTTTCACAATAAGAGCAATCAGGAACAGATATGTATAACCCAGGAACAACATCCTGTCTGCACAGATGGCCCTGTAGCTTATGTAACCCAGGAACGGAACTTATAAAATGATTAGCATCTTCACATGTTGAGTTTCTTTTTTTAAAAAAACTGGATGTCCTGCAGCAGCCATCTTGGAAGCCTCTAAATCCTGCAATGAAGCAGCAAGTGTGGACAACGGAGGCAGAAATCCCAGGACCAAGAAGTCTATATCTGGACATCTTTTCCTGCCCCTCACTGAAGTGTGTGATTTAGTGCTATCTGGATGTGCCCTGAGCCTTAGAAAACCCAACCATACACTCACTTTAGGATTATGATAAATTGGAAATGACTTGAAGGCATGCAACAACAAAATGATCCTTAAAGTCTGTTCCTCCCCACCATCATCTCCACCTCCTTCTCCATCTCTTAATTTATACCCTAGCGTTCCACTCAACCGGGAGCTCTATTGCTCATCTTCTGCAAAGATTTTAGTTCTCTGTGCATTCTGGATTTTTCTCCTCCTCCTAGATCACCAAGCTGAAAGAACAGCCCAACCAGGAGGGAGAACAGATGTGTCCTTCTCCTTTAAATGAAGGATTAATAAATACAGCTGATTATGCTCTTATTAGAAAGTGAAGTTCTTGGAAGTGATACTGCTTTGACTTTGCATTTACATCCAAGGACTTGCAGTCTGGATTCAAATGAGCATCTTAGTGAGTCTCATCAATACACCTAATACCTTTGACTTCAAAGCAATGCCAGTCTGTCCTTGGTGCTGGTGATTTTTCACACTGACATGGCATTGTGCTGCCTTCTCCTCGATCAAAGTAACACTTCAACTTTCAACTGAGTTTGTGAGTAGTGGAGTTGGGTCATTTAAAAAATCCTCCCTGCATTCTGATAAAGAGACTACCATCACCATTAATTTCAAGCATCTCCTTGACCTTTTTCCAGGATGGTGTTCAGAACTCTACCTGCAAAGGAATGCTTTCCTGCATTAAAACATTGTCAGCTTGTTTTTAAGACAATGGATAATACAACAATGACTGTAAATAAACCAAGAAATAATTTAAGGGCTAGAAATAACTAAGGGTTAGAAAATAAAAATAGCCAGTATAAGATGTTATTCTCTATAATAACAGGCAAAGGTTTCCCCTTGACATTAAGTCTACTCATGTCTGGGGTGGTGCTCATCTCCATTTCTAAGCCAAAGAGCTGGCATTGCTCATAGACACCTCCTAGGTAATGTGACCAGCATGACTGCATGGAGTGCCGATACCTTCCTGCTGAAGCAGTACCTATGGATCTGCTCACATTTTGCATGTTTTTGAATTGCTAGATTGGCAGAAGATGGAGCTAACAGTGGGAGCTCAGCCCACTCCATGGATTCAAACTACTGACCTTTTGGTCAGCAAGTTCAGCAGCTCAGTGGATTAACCCCCTGCACCATCGGGGAGTTTTCTACATAATACACTGTGCACTATATGAATGTTTTTCTGTGATAGAAGAATGGATCCCGAAATAGAATAAAATACTGAAACTCTTCAGGAAGTAAGGCCTACTAAACTCAGTGAGATGTGCTTAGGAATGGGTTTAAAGGACTGCAAGAGCATATGAATAATGGAAAGCAAGTAACCTATGCATAAGAAAAAAAGTGTGTATGAGGATAGACACTAAGATTGTGTGGTAGCTAAAAATATTGGATTTTATTTGTGAATTGGCCCAACTGTTTAAACAACTTTATCCTGAGTTTTCTGTTTGATGGCATGCTGTAGCAGTCTAATGCAAAAAAAAGAAATAAAAACAAAAACAAAACAAAAAACCAACAACAACAGTCAATAATTTTCTAAATAACACCCCCCCACACACACACAGACACTGCTCTTGCACTCTGGAATGGAAGAAAAAATGTCTGCGCAGTCACTTCAATTAACATTTTTAATTTCCCATAACAGCTCACAAAGTGGTTCTCTGACATCTTCCTCCATTCTTTGCAGCTTTCTCCCTTTGGGAAATTATAACACATAAGTGATAAAGCAGTATGTCGTGCCTGATATACATACCCCATGAGACAACAAGAGCCCAGCCTACGTCTCCGGTCTCCAAGAGGGATGTGTGCAAAATATAAAAAGAAAAACACACATATAACAACAACTCAGGCTCACTGTAGGGACTCCCAGAAGTGAATGATAGGGTAAAGGGAGGAGCAGATAAATGGAAATACCACCATCCATTAATTATACTTGCTGAGAAAGGTCCTGCTCCATCCCCACTGAACATCAGGAGGTGGAGAAGAATAATTTACAAAGTCCATTCCTCTTGAGGCTCTGCTCTCAGGTGGGCTTCAGTGAGTGTCGGAACTGGTACAGCTCCCATAAGTGGGAAGGCAGGAAGAGCTGTAACCACAGTCTCTTCTGGGAGACGGCAAGTGGGAAAGGCAATTTCTCAAACATCTGACAAAGCAAGCCATTAAAGCTCATTTGAGAACTCACCCCATGGGGAGAGAGAATGGTTGTCAGGAAAACCCCTCTCTTTAGCGCTGAACTGAATTCCAGATAAGAGGCTGGCAAGTGTTTCAGTGCTGTAGGGACATTCCCTGCCTTCTTTTCATGCTCCCCGGGATTGCTTGATATGGGCAAAAAAGGTTTGCAAGATGATATCCTAGATTAATTCATTCCAAAACAAATCTCAAGTATTCCTAAACTAAGGACCTTATCAGACAGAAGTATTTATTTGCGGTTTTATTTGAGTATTTGCATACCGCCCTTCTCCACTTCGAATGGGAACTCAGGGTAGTTCACAGTTTTGGCAACACTATTGAGAGGCATTGTTAAGGTAAGAGAAGAATTGGGAGCTGATCGTACCTTCTAGTCCTCCTCCCATCAGACTTTGAGTGCTTCCCCATAGGTGCCCGCTATCTTCCTCATCACACATAGGCAATAAGTCTCTGCATTCAGCTTTCCCCTATTTCTTGCAAATGTGCCAGAATCCCTTTCCATGGTATGCAATAGTTCTGCATCAGAATTCATTGGACGCTTGAAACAGGGATGCTGTGTTAAACCATTGCTTTCCACAGGAAGGAGTAACCATGGTTATTAGTGATCGCTGATTGTCTGGACCATTCTACTTGAGTCCACTTAACCATTTAACATGGTAACATAACAAGAGAGCTATAGTCAATTTCAAGTGTACCTGGATGATTCTTGCTTTTAAAGAAATAACTGCTGGTCTCGTTTACACCTTTAATCTTTAGACATATGCTCTGCTTCCCAAAAATCTGTTAACACTTACAATAAAGTAGATGTCTATGTGTGCTTAATACCTGTTTACTAGATATGTCAAACACTCAAAAATCTGTTCCAAAGTTATAGCTCCTCTTTACAGCTTACTATTGCAATAAACTAGATTAAAAAGCTTTAAGAAGTAGGGGAGTGTACTTTGCAATGGTTGTTTGTGGGCAGGCAATGGCAGAGCTTGGTTGAGTTGGCAAAAGTATTAATAAGGAAGATCATACAAGCTAGGAGAAGATGCAATTGGTTTGGTTTGGTTTCAGCCTGCTGGGAAAGGTAGATTCTGCCCCTGCTTCCCACTGCTGAATTAACTGAGTGCAAATTACTTTTGCAATGCTTTTCAGAAACAAGTTTCAGAAATCCCAAAAATGCAAGACACAATAGTTATAAAGGACTTCAATTATTGCTGGGAGACAAGGCCATGGCAACATTATTTGGGAGTTCATTGGGAATCATCTAGCTCATCTGAACGAGTTCAATCTGTAGGGCCAAATGAATTGCCTTCCAAAGTACTGAAGGAATTTGCTGACATATTCTTGATCCACTTGACATTGTTTTTGAAAAAAATTGGTGTACAGGTGAGAAGCCCAAGGACTGGAGAAGGACACGCATAACCCATCTCTTTTTTAAAAGGCAAAAAAGACTATCCAGCAAACTATTTTAATTAATTCATTTACATCATTTTTACCCCACTCTTCTCCCCCCACAGGGGGACTCAGAGCGGCTAACAATGGCAACAATTCGATGCTGCAATAAATTACAATTATAATCACAAGATAAAAACATATGATACAATAGATTAAAATAACATTAGTTAAACCGTCATAAAGCCTTTTCCAATTACAACAATCATCTGGTCTGATTCAATGTTCAGGTGCAATTATATCCATTAGCCAAAAGCCTGGTTCCACAACCACGTCTTCAGTTTTCTTCTGAAAGAAAGGAGAGAGGATGCCGATTTGACTTCACTGGGGAGCTAATTTCTCAGGCGGGGGGGGGGGCACCGAGAAGACCCTGTCCCTCGTCCCCCACCAGCCGTGTTTGCGAAGCTGGTGGGACCGAGAGCAAGGCCTCCCCGGCGGATCTTAAGCTACGAGATGGAACATAGAGGGAGATACTGACCTCAAAACCAGGAAAAATATTAGAATGGATATTAGAATGTACAGTAATCTAACTGTAACCAACTTGATGTCATAATCAGTAGGAGCCAGCATAGTTTTGACAAGAACAAATTCTACCAAAATAATATTTTATCTTTCCCCCACTTAGTCTTCTTGAGTTTTATGAGTTTCATGAGATTTATGAGTATGGTGGAAATGCTATGGCTGCCATTTATCTGACTTTTAGCAAAATGTTTGATCATTGATCTCATAATATTTTGATTAGCAGACTGATTAAATGTGGAATAGATGGGAACACTATCAGATGGATCCATAATTGTGTGGGAAAACAAGCTCAAGTACTTCACTTCAAACTGGAATGTAGTCTAGGGAGAATTGCCTCAGGGTTTTGTTTTCGGGCCATTACTCTTCAACATTTGTATCAATTAGTGAGATGATGGGGTGGAGAGAATCTTTATCAAGTTTGCAAAGGACACAAAACTGGGAGGGGTGGCTAGCACATTGGAAGATAGAAACTGCATTTTAAAAAGTAAGATGAACTAGAAAATCAGGAACAAATTAACAAAATGAAATACAAAAGCAAAGTTCTACATTTAAGCCACATAAACTGAATGCACAGGCAAAGGGACATACATGTTTCAGTGCTACATGCAAAATGAACATTGAGATTGTTGTCGATTGTCAATTCAGTATGATCCAGCAATGTGAAAGTTTGAGCCTGAATTAATGGAAACATAGGCTGGATCTACACTGCAATACAAAATCCAAATTCTCTGCTCTGAACTGGATTATATGGCAGTGTAGACTCATATACTCCAGTTCAAAGCAGATAATGTTGAGTATCTGCTTTGATCATCTGGATTATATGGCAGCCATAGTTTCCAAATTGAGGGTAGTAAGAGTCCACCTATATTCTTCATCTGGAGAACTGCATTCAGTTCTAAGTACCTCATTTAAAAAGGATATAGATATGATGGAGCAGGTTCAGAGGGGCACAGTGAAAATAATAAAGAATGTGGTGGAGAAAACATAAATAATTTATAAATAAAACTTTATTTGTATACTGCCCTATCTAACTGAAGGGACTCAGCGTGGTTTCCAACATATAAGACAAAATCTTCAATTGCCAAGAAGAAAATCATACAAACAGATTAAAATAAAAGCGTCATAATGCACAAAAATCATACTAGAACATCACAATAAAAAAATTAAACCAATTGCAATTATAACTCCATCAGACAAGGCTCAATAAAACCAATGACTAGGACTACCAAAAGGGCATGGCCAACTAAAAGACTGGGCAAGTGATAGTGCAAACAGTGAATCATAGCCCTGGGGAAGTGGAGAAAGTGAAGACAGAGTACTCACTGATGACCCAGGGACTGGGCCTAGGGTCTAATCATTCTCGAAAACCTGCTGGAGCATCCAGGTTTTCACGTCCCTATGGAAGGTGGACAGTGTGGGGGCTTGCCTAATCCCCTGGAGAGGATGTTCCAAAGTTAGGGAGGCCACCATGGAGAAGATTGAAGGAGCCGGGCAAGTTTATCATAGTGAAGAGAAGATTGTAAGGTGACATGATTTCACTCATTAAATTCTTATGTCATAGAGAGGAGGGGCAGACCTGTTCTCTGCTGTCCCAGAGGGTAGCATCAGGCCTAATGGTGTGAGGTATTCATATATACCGATATGTGGTTACACCGATCTAAAGCATGTTTACACATACCCCAGGGGTTTTGGTTTGGGGAAGGGGAAGGGGGGTGGTGGGTGGGGGTGGGGTGGTTGGAATATTGGAGGTAGTATTTGTTGACTTCCCAAGGGTTAGTCCGAGCGTACAATTTTAGATATAATCGTTCTTCTGTGTTCAAGGTGTTGTTTCAGGTGGCGTCGGTTATAGTTCATTTAAGTCTATTCTGATATTATTGCCTTCCTTTTGTAGGTAGTCCCCAAAGTCCTTCCAGTTCATTTCTTTTTTTCCCCCTCCATTGTTTGTTCTTCGCCAAAGGGAGTCCATCTGTATTATGTCCATTGTTTTTAGGATCCAGTCTTCTACCTTTGGTATTTTATTTGTTCTCCATTGTCTGGCAAGCGTTATCCGTGCACAGGTGGTTAGTAAAAAGAACAGTTTATCTTGATTTGTATCTAGTCCCTCTCCCGTCATACCTAATAGGTACTCTTGGGGGCCTAAGGTAATCTTTTTTCCCAATATCTTTTGTATTTCCCTATGAATATCTTCCCAAAATCTCTTCACCCTTTTGCAATGCCACCATTGGTGCATGAAAGTTCCTATTTCTTTGTTGCATTTCCAACATCGGTTGGACATCTGACTATCAAATTTTGCTATTCTCGAGGGGTAGAGGTACCAACAATATTGCATCTTGTACCAGTTTTCGGTTATTTCTGTTGCCGGACTATATTTGAGGTTTTTTTTGCCAAATTTCTTCCCATTGGCAGATTGAGATGGAGTGTCCTATGTCTTGTGCCCATTTAATTTGGCATTCTTTAATTTGTTCGTCCTCCATCTTCCATCTCAAAAGAATTTTATAAATCTTACTGATGTTTTTTTTGTTTTTTTTTACTATTGGTTCCCATATGAGATCTTCCATAAAACCTATTTTTTTATCTATCTTGAACCTTTCATGCACCTGATGGTATTGGAACCATGCCATTTCTGGGAATTCTTGCCTGATTTCTTCGAGTGTTTTTAATTCTCTAGTGCCTGAATTGGATTTTTTCAGTAATTGTTTGTATGTTAGCCAGAGTTTTCCCTCTGCCAATTCTTTTCTATGTCCCGCTTCTATCGGTGATACCCATAACGGTACCCTTGTAAAGAATCTATCCTTGTATTTCTCCCAGGTTTTTAACAATGCTGCCCGTATAAAATGTTGGTTAAAGTTTTTTTCCACTTCCCCCCCCCCCGTATATCAGGTAAACATGCCATCCTGTACGGAGGTTATGGCCCTCCAGTGTCGCGATCTGAGAGTTTTGAGGGAAAGCCCAATCTTTGATCGCCGCCAAGTTGCATGCTTCATAGTAGCATCTGATGTCCGGTAGTCCCAAGCCTCCTCCTCTCTTCTCATCTGACATCTGTTTTAGGCTTATCCTTGCCTTTTTATTTTTCCAAATAAATCTCCTGATGTCTTTGTCCCATTTTTTAAACAGGAAGTCGTTTCTGATAATTGGTATAGTTTGAAAAAGAAAGAGAAGCCTTGGGAGCACCGACATTTTTATCGTGGCTATCCTTCCTAGAAGGGAGATGTTTCTATATTTCCAAGTTTCAAGATCTTTCGTTACCTCCTTCCATAGTTGTTCATAATTATTTTTTAATAATTGTGTGTTATTTGGGGTCAGAGTGATTCCTAAGTAGTTGACTTTGGTTGCTACTTCTATACCCGTTAACAATTGTAGTTGTCCTTTTTCTTTTTTTTCCAGGTTCTTGGTTAGAAATTTGGTTTTTTCCCTATTTATTTTGAACCCTGCTTTCATACCAAACTCTTCCAATTTGTTCATCCACTTTTTTATATTTTGTAATGGGTTTTCAATTATGCACACCATATCGTCTGCATATACCCTTAACTTAAAACTTTCCTTTCTTATTTGTGTGCCTTGGAGTTCTTTGTCAGTATTTATATCTCTCACCAGCGTCTCCATTACTAAAATGAAGAGGAGTGGTGAGAGGGGGCAGCCCTGCCTAACTCCACGATTTATTTGGAAATAGTTTTTACCTGTTTGTCCATTTATTATTGTAGTTGCGGCTTGTTTGTGGTATAATGTTGCTACTACTTTTTGAAAATGATATCCCATATCCAACTCTTTAGTGAGGCATTTGATATAATCCCAGCTAATTTTATCAAATGCCTTCTCGGCATCGATAAATAGTAGGGCAGCCTTTTTTTCGTTGTGGGTTTCGTAATATTCTATGATATCTATCAATGTTCTGGTATTTTCTTTTAATTGTCTCCCCGGAATGAAACCTTTCTGATCCTGTGATGCCCACTCTTTTAAGAAGGTCTTCATCCTTTCGGCCATAATTGTGGTGAATATTTTATAGTCTAAATTAAGTAATGAAATTGGCCTATAGTTTTTTGGGTCTTCTTTTTCTCCTTTTTCCTTATATATCAAGGTTATGTTGGCCATTTCCCACGTTGGGGGTATTCCATTTCCTTCTCTTATTCCATTAAATATTTTCAATAGCCGGGGAGTCAATTCTGATTTATATATTTTGTAGAAGGTGGCGGTGAAGCCATCAGGGCCTGGGGATTTATTGTTCTTTTGGGCGTCAATGCTTTTTTCAATTTCTATCGCCGTGATAGGATCATTTAGCAGTTTTCTTTGTTCTTCAGTTATTTTGGGGATTTTTAATCCTGAAATATATTTGATTACTGATTCTTTTGTTATATTCTCTCTTTTATAGAGGTCATAGTAAAATTTATTGAAAACCTCCTCAATTTTCTCCTCTTTTGTGATTATTTTGCCTTCACTCTTTAATTTTGTTATGTAGTTTCTTGCTCGTTTGTCTTTCAGTTTTTTTGAGAGCCATCTACCTATCTTGTTTGCGTTCTGATAGTAGTTTACTTTTATATATTTTAACTTTCTCTCTATATTTTCTGTTTGGAGGAGTTGAAGCTGTTTTCTCAGCAATTCTGTTTGTCTCAGAATTTTTTTATTGCCTGGGTTTTTTTTTTAGCAATCTCTTCTTTTGTCTTTAGCTCTTTTATTATTTCTTCCTCTCTTTTTTTCCATTGTTTATTCTTCCTGCTATTTAACTGGATTAAATATCCTCGTATTACCGCTTTCATTGTCTCCCATTGGTTTATTTTGGTGGTGTCCTCTCCTTGATTTATTTCCCAGTATTCCTGAAGTAATGTTCTTATCCTGTTGATATCACTTTCCTTTCTTAGTAAGCTATCTTTCAGTCTCCATCTGAACTCTTTTTTTTACCTTTGATACCTATCTCCAGAGCGTTATGATCTGAAAATAGGTTCGGTAATATTTCTATTTTATTCACTCTAGTTATCAGGGTTTTGGAGGTCCAGGCCATATCCAAACGGGCCCAGGTTTTATGTCTTGCGGATAGGTGTGTGTAATCCCTTTCCTCCCCCTTGTGATGTCGCCAAGCATCAATCAGGTTGAGACTTTCTAGCTCTTGTATGAATTTTTGGGGTAGTTGGCTGCTTTTGTTTATTTTGCCTCTCTTGGTTTTCTGGTGTGTTTTATCTATCTGGGGATCCACTACCCCGTTAAAGTCCCCTATGATGATCAATTCATCATATTCCTGGTTTTTAATTTGCCTTTTTAACTCTTTTATGAATTTCATTTTTGGACCATTTGGGCAATACACATTACATATCAAGAAATGTAAATCATTTATTTCAATTAGTATCCCCAGGTATCTTCCCTCCATATCTTTAAAAACCAAGTTTGATTTCACCCTCGGATTGACATACATGGCAACTCCCCGCTTTTTCCCCTCCCCCACAGAGTAGAACACTTTTCCAAGTTTTGGCTGTTCTAAGAGTCTCACGTGTTTACTTGATATGTGTATTTCTTGGAACGCTATCACGTCATAGTTTTTCCCTTTTAGATATTCTACTGTTCGTCTCCTTTTGGGGGGGGGGGAATTCCATCCATTGATATTATTTGAAAAGATCTTGAGCGATGTCATCCTGGGATTCAGTTTCTTTGATGTCCTCTTGGGTTCCGTCTGTTATTTCCACTAGTTGGTAATTCTCGGGTGAGAATTTTCGGAGTCTTTTTAGGCTCTTTTGTAACTGCAGGGCTGGGGGGTCAATTTCCTCCAACATGCCTTCTTCTTCCTCCTCTTCCTCTTCTAGTTCCTCTCCTTCTACTTCTCTTTGTTCATCTCTTTCTCCCCGTGTTTCCCTTCCTTGGTTTGGTGTATTTGGTCCTCTCTGGTTGTGGCTTTGTTCGGATTCTTTTTCAAAGTATTTATAGTGGAAGGCTCTTGCCTTATCGACAGAGTTGAGCCAATATTTGGTTTCTCTGAAGGTGACGGTCAGGCCTTCGAGTTTCTCCCACCTGAATCGAATCCTTTTCTTTTTTAAAATCTCTGTCAAGAAGTTGTATTTTCTCCTTCTGGTTAGTGTTTGGCGTGAGACTTCTTTCATGAATATTACTCTTTTATCTTTGAAAAATATTGGTTTTTGTGCACTTTTTTGGAGGATGATGTCTCTTAGGTTCTTCCTTGCGAATGTAACGATAATATCTTTCGGAGTATTATGTTTTTTTGCGTACTCTGTTCGTAAACGATACACTCTGTCTATCTCTGTATTTAGTGTTGTTTCGTCCATTTCTGTTAGGTCTCCGATTATAGCGGTTATTATTTTTCTGATGTCCTCCTCCCTGGATTCCGCTAGGTTTCTTATTCTTATTTGAAACTCCAGTGCTTTGTTTTCCAATATTTCTACCTGATCTTGTAATCTTTGGGTAGAAGTCTCCACCATTTCCATTTTGCTTTCCAGCTTTGCTTGTGATTTGTACATCAACTGGTTGTCCCTTTTCATTCTCTCCATGTCCTCTTTTAGTACTTTAAAGTCCTCTTTCATGTCTTTCTTCATGCCTTTGATCTCTATCTGCAGTTCTTGGTGCTGTCTGGTCTGTTGCAAAGCCAGGTTCCGAATCTCTTGGAGGAGAGTGTCTTTAAAACCCAGGTCTTCTGGAAGTGACTCTCTCCGTATTCCCCCTCTGGCTCCTTGGCCTGTCCTCCCCCTAGTAGATTGCATTTTCTTCTATTTTTGCAGTTCGTAGAGAATTTCTTGGTGGGCAGGTCGAATTTGTTATTTTTATAATATTATAATATTATAAAACGCTCGTTTTTCCCCTGGCGTTGCCGAAACCAAATCGTTGTCTTACCTGCCCGGATTTCTCAGCTGTCCGCTGTCAGTATGTCCCTCTCTTGTTTTCTCCACTGCAATCCCTAATGTAGTTTCTCTCGCTGTTCTTGTCTCTACGTCTTCACGTCCCTTCGCTCCTCTATGTTGTTTGGGTGTTTCCTCTCTCCTCGTCCGGATCGGGCACAGTTCCTTCCTCCTTCCTGGTTTCGAGCTCTCGCGAGGCTTCCAACGAGGTTCTCGTGGGATTTTAATGAGATTTCGCCAGTTTTGATAAGCTGACGTCACTTCCCGCTCTCGCGCTCCAAGTCTCGTGTAGAGTCTCGCGATGGATTCTTTGGGTGCGCGTTTTCAAGGACGCGCCCTCGTTATGTGCGCGTCTTCAAGGACACGGCTGTTTCGTCTTTCCACCACTTTCCACCACTTCTTCTACTCGTAAGGGACTCGAGGGGGGTCGGGACGGCTAGCTCTTGGCAATTTTCAGTCCGGGGGGGGGAGAATCGTCGGGAGAGGGATCGCTGGATTTCTACTCACCCACTGTCGTGCCGGCGCCTGACCGATCTCAGGCGGCTTCAAGTGGCTTCCAGCTGTCTCCTTTCTCTCTCCTCTATCCACTCTTCAGATCCGTGTTAGGACTCGGGGTATTGCTGTGCTTCTTTTTCTGTTGGGAAGATTTGGTTCTCCTCTTACACCCTTGTGCGCCGTCTGTTTGGCAGCCTCTTCTTTTTTGTGGGTCTCGGGTTTTCCCTTGCCTTGGGATGGCAGAGCTGTATTGTTGTTGTAGTGCTCTTAGGTTTGTGCTGGTCGCCGGAGGGATGTCTGAGAAACCTATAGGTTCTCTCCCTCGGATGGAAGGCCTGTCCCAGGGGCCGTTACCGGGTGATCTCGTCTGCCTCCTTGAGGGGGGCTCGACTTGTCACCATCGGCCGGATCCCCCTGGGGTTTCTGCCCCTTTTGGTACCTCAGTCCGCACCTTTTGGGGAAGGGTATGGGTTCCCTTGGCCTTTCCAACCTGGATGCCTCTCGGAGCTCTGGTGAGGCACGTCTCCCTCCGAATGGCGACCAACCGGAAGTCAACATTAGAAGGATTTTTTAACAGCAAGAGTGGTTTGACAATGGCACCAATTGTCTAGAGCTGTAGTGAGGTCTCCTTCTCTGATGTTATCATGCTATGGATGTTTTATGTTGTAGTTGAGCCTGAGGCTGAAAGAGAGGAGTCTGTAGGTAGAAATGCTAAATGGTCTACTCATGAGCAAGAGTTGGATGAGGAGCAAGAAAGGAAGAGATTAAGGCAAATACTTAGCGATTCTTCTGGGGATGAAACATTTCTGGTTTTTTTGGAGGATGATGGGAGTGGGGATGAGGAGCAGGCAATGGGAAGTGGGGTTGAGGAGTCACAGACAACTGAAAGTGATTCTAGTGAGATGCATTGGACTGATGTGCAGCAGATACGAGATGTCTGTTTGGAAACCGCCAGCAGTGATTCATTTGCGGGGTTCATGGGAGATGGGGAATGGGGTAATGGAAATGGAGACTGTTGGGGAGAGTTAAGTCATTGCAGGAGACGTATTGTCTGGCGAGAGAGACAAAGGGCGGCACGGGCAGAGATGTTAGCAGCTGAATAAGATGGGGAAGGGGCTTGTATTTTAATCAATAAAAACTCTTTAATAAAAAAAGATGGGGAAGGGGCGTTGGTGCAATTAAGTTCTGAGGAGGACTGAATAAAAGGGGCTTGCAATTAACCATTTGTTGCAGCTGGCAAGGCATTGCTTTTGCCATCCAGGCCGTTGCTTCCTGCTTTGAATTGCTGCTGGACTGATTGTTTGACTAGCTGTTGATGTGGAATTCTGGACTTTGGTATTGTATTTTGTGGGTTTCCACATCTTGTGTCCTTATCTTCGGCTGCTCCACCTTTAATTCCCTCTGTGCTAGATTCTACTGTTCCTTGGTTTTGGACTCTGGATTGGCCTGACTTTGCTGCTTCATTCTTATTTCTCCTGGCTGGACTAAAGGACCATTTTAACTCTTCTACTTCGCCTGCATTCCTCTGGTTTGACTAAAGAATAGTTTGGCACTTCTCTGTCTGCATCTCTCCTGGCTGGACTAAAGGACGCTTCTACTCTGTTTTCATTTTGTTTGGCTGATTGTGACCTTTTGTGCTCACTCTCTCAGCCCAATTTCTGTTGCGAAAAAGCCTGGACTGGGCGTTTACTTTGTGTTGGGTCTCCTTATCCTCTTGCTGTGCCTCTGGGCTTGTTTGACTCACAGTGAGGAAGTTTGGGAGTCTTGTAAATAAACTCTAACTTTATTGTGCCTGGCTTCTTAAGGTGGTCTGGATCACAACATTTTCGGTGGGGATTGTGTACTTAGCAGGGGGTTGGGCTTGATGTCCATGAGATCTCATCCAACTCTCTAATTATATGATTCTATGACTTTAAATGCTGCTTGGAGCAACTGAAGTCAAGGGGAAAATGGCAGAAAAGAGAGAAACTGGGACATTTTAAAAGCAGCCAAAAAGCGAAATGACAGAGGATTAACTGGGACTGTCACTGGAGGTTAAGTGGCTACAGTTTGTATGCTTCCCATTTGGAAGATGGTAGCAATTTCAAAGTCAAACTTCCTGGGAACAGAAGGTTTTTTTAAGTGTGTAGGAGAGGATAATGCACAGTACGGAAAGAAACATATTACTCTAAACAAATCAGTATATGGTTCCTAGACTTATGTTCTTTTTAAAAAAATACCTCAAAAGCAGTATGTACTGATGGGTTGATGTTAAATTTTAAGTTATAACCTTAAAATTGAATCCACACAAGCCTAAACACAAAACAAAGCTCACACTTTTTTGCATGTCTGCTAAGGTGTACCTTGCAGGATGAGACCAAGGGTCTATCTATTCCTGTGTTATGTTGACAGCCCCAGTTTCTCTTCTTTGTCTTCAGTAACTGCACACTGTCCCCAAACATGGCAATCCTACTTTCCCTGTGCTTATTCTGCAATGACTTATCCCGTCATTCTTCCACAGCAGGGACACCACCTGCCAGCATAGCAGAAGGGAGTTGCTGAGCACTGCATAGCACAATGCAGGTTTTCCTTCTCTCCATCCATCTTATTACTGCTAATTCTGACAGGGTGGTACTGAGCTGTCATTGTATAAGGAAAGCTGGTTGATATGGGAGCCACTGCGCACAGTTTGACACTGGCTGATTAATTTTTCATCATTCCCGCATTTATAAATCCTCTTCTCACTTTGAGTTAGTTAAGTCTTAACTTTTCCCACAAGGAAGCAAGTAAGAATAAATGGTTGCATGTCTAGCATTCCTTGCCTGAGGGCAGGGCTCTTTTGGTCATGGCTATTAGCGCTGAAAAGACTTTGAACCACATCGAGTGCTCCGGTTGGTTTTTTTTGATGTTTGATTTAACCAGCCTGCTAAAAATCCACAATTAGAAGCAAACAAGACAGCCTAATAGAGCCCCTTGTGTACACTGGAGATTCGAAGGTGTTTAAAACTGCCCAAAAACTCTAGAGGTCATTCTGAAGCAGAGCCGTTGGCACCATGCCCTTCATTTAATGAAGCCTTTTAGTTACCATGGGGATATCACAGCTACATCCCACAACAGCACTCAGATTTGACAACTGAAGGAAACAGAGAAAGCCAATCTTGACACTTTTCAGCTCTGTGTAATATGAGATATTTCTAAGGGTTCTATAGTAAGTTACAAAGTGAAGTAAACATCTCTGAACACGTTTCTGGAACTGTTTGTAGAAATGTGACAAAAGCCTGGTTTTGTGGGCAGAACATATTTATCACCAAACAACATTGCTTGGTGCAGTAGGCCAGGTCAGGAGGTGATGGAAAAATATATTACTCAATTTGCAGTCAAGCAAGAGTTCTGCTAAAGGGATTTGGTAAGGTGGCATCCAAACTGCCATGCTAATCCTGACCCAATGTTCTGTGGCATCTTTAATAGCACAACTGGTAAGCACGTATAATAATAATAATAATAATAATAATAATAGTGCAGTTTTCTGGCATTGTATATTTCTGCCACTTCTGTGATTGTGATTCTGTAGCCCACTTGTCGATGGATGTCAAGAATCAACAGGATCCACCACGGTCCTTTTTATCCTGGGTGTCAACTGACCTACTATAGACTTCGTTTAGTTTGTTTCTCTATACTGTTAATGGGTTAGGTTCTCTTAGTTCCACTCCTCAGCGGAGACCTCTCTGACTTGGTTGGACCTGCTGGTAATTACACTACCGCCAGCACAGCTCTTGGCAGCTTTGGAGCAGTTAAGCCCCCAACCATGATAAGGTGGCACCCATCGGAGGAAACTTCTCAAAGCACAGCAGACAAAGAATCAGTACAAGAAAACTGTACTACAAGCCAGAGCTGGCACAACAAAGCATTGCACGGGCAGTTCCTTGACAAAATTGAAGGAAAAATTGACAAGGAGAAAACCTGGTTATGGCTCAGTAATGGAATACTGAAGAAGGAGACAGAATGCCTGATTCTTGCAGCCCAGGAGCAAGCAATCAGAACAAATGCAATTAAGGCCAGAATCAAAACACCAGCTGATGACCCAAAATGCAGACTGTGCAAGGTAGCTGATGAAACCACTGTTCATATCCTCAGTTGCTGCAAGAAAAATCACAGACAGACTACAGAGGCACAACTATGTGGTCCAAATGATTCACTGGAACTTATGTCACAAGTACCACCCACCAGTAGTAAAGAATTGGTGGGGTTATAAACCCACAAAGGTAGTGGAAAATGAACATGCAAAAATACTGTGGGACTTTTGAATCCAGACTGATAAAGTTTTGGAACACAATAAACCAGACATCACAATTGCGGAAAAGAAAGAAGTTTGGATTATTGATGTTGCCCTGCCAGGTGACAGTTGAATTGACGAAAAACAACAGGAAAAACTCAGCTGTTATCAGAACCTCAAAATTGAACTTCAAGGGCTCTGGCATAAACCAGTACAAGTGGTCCCAGTGGTAATCAGCATGATGGGTCCCATGCCAAAAGATCTCAGCCGGCATTTGAAAACAATAAACATTGACAAAATCATGATCTGTCAACTGCAAAAGGCCACCTTACTTGGATCTGTGTGCATCATTCGAAAATACATCACACAGTCCTAAACGCTTGGGACGCGTGATTTTGTGATTTTGTGATACGAAATCCAGCATATATATCTTGTTTGCTGTGACATACTGTGGTTTTGTGCCATTAAAACAATAATGATAAAAACTCCAACCATCACCCAGATAAAAAAGAAGCACAATCAAAGCCCTGGCAGACTGTGCAAAAAAGAATCTGCGAGCCTCACCTCCTTCAAGGTGAACTGAACCACCAAAATTGGGCTCTACAGGCCAATGGATATTCCAACACAGACATCAGAAGAGCTGCAAGACAAAAAAACAAGCAATGAGAAGAAAGACAAAGTTCCACCTAGAGGATTAAGGGAACCATTGGCCACATAGGGAAGCTGATGAAGAAACACAACCGGCAAACTATCTATAGACCCACTAAGAAAATCCAGCAAATACTATGTTCAGTAGAGGACTAGAGGGATCCTCTCCCCTCTACAGGAGTTTACTGTATACCATGCTGGACACAGCATACTATCTGAGAGCACAGAAATGCTGGACCACTAAAAAAACTACCATGTCAGTCTACATAGAGAAGCCAATGAAATCCATAAGCATGTGAACAATTACAACAGAAAGGAAGAAAGCATGAACATGAACAAAATCTGTCTACCAGTATTTTAAAAACCCTCTAAAATCAGGACAGTAAATAAAGAACAACACTCAGAAAATAGGGGAATTCCAGACAGGAAACAATCAGGGCCAGCTAACACCTCCCAACAAAGGATTCTCCAGGCAGGAAGCACCCAGACTTTGAAGCTTCAAGGATATTCAATGGTAACCATGGTGGCCAACTGCAACATTTACACTTGCCTCAAGTAGACAAGAGTTCTTTCTCCCATCCTGGACATTTCACAGATATATAAACCCCATTTGGCTAATTTCCAACAGGCCTCATAACCTCTGAGGATGCCTGCCATAGATGTGGGTGAAACGACAGGAGAGAATACTTCTGGGACATGGCCACACAGCCCAGAAAACTCACAGCAACCCAGTGGTTCCGGCCATGAAAGCCTTCAACAACAGACATATTGCTGTCCTAAGAGAAGTTATGTAGGAGTCTCCCTTAGCTTATATAGGTAGAATATCTCTTATATTAAATGCTTGGGAACATAAGTGTTGTTTTTTTATATATAAAAAATGGAATACTTTTGTGAATGAGACAAAGGTTTTGCACATTGGACTGTGGAAAAGCAAAGGTGTCACTCTCTCAGCTACAAATAGTTTTGAATTCCAGATTCAGGATACTCAACCTGTACTTGAAAACATGTAAGACATTCTGAGCCTCCCTATGTGTTGAACTGTCTTTCAGAAAATGCCACATTCAACTCAGGTTTGACATGCCAATAGCAAAATTATGCAAAAATGGTTCCTCCTAAGGCAACGGCTTATATATTGCCCCCAAAGAAAACAAAACAAAGCAGAAAAGCCATGCAGTCTTCCACCACCAGAGTCAGTCCTGGACTTAAGATACTTCCCCCCCTTCCTATTATTCTGGACGTGGACTTTACAGCCCTTCAAATAAAACAAACAAAGGATTATTTCAAACATAAGACTGTCCTCCATGGAGGACCAAAAGGCCACTCTAGATAGTACTGTTGTGCCAAAAGCTGAATTTGGGCATATAGTTCTTGTAAGCTAAGAATCAACAGGATCTGGTGTTTTAGCTGTCACCTGCTGAAATGGTCATGAGAAGAAGTCCAGGGTAGGTCCCAATTATATTTTCTAAAATAACTCTATAAATAGTAGGTACTTATTTACAACTCGATTCAATCCATTATTTCCTCCTGCGAAAAGTGAATCTTGTCTACAAGTTCCTGTGGATTTCAGCCAGAATATATCACATCATAACAAGGGTTCACTCCATTAGTGATTTTCAAATGCCACACCTCAGGGAAAAGGTTACTATTTATTTCAAAAGCTTCCCAGCTTTCATATATTTCCACTAATTTCCTGTAAGCCCTATATTTATTTTAGCTGCCGAAGTTACCTGCACCTGTTAACTTATACAAAGTGCCAGAGGGGGAGAAAATGCTGGAAGATATTTTCAAATAAAGACTCACTGCACAGGAAAAAAAACAACAACCTAAAAATAAAATCCCAAAACCACAGGGAAGATGAGTATTAGTCTTTCACCATAGAGAAACTTGTAAAAATGCATAAATCTTAGGTTAGATTTCCCACAATGCTTAGAAATAGCATGTGGGCATGTGAGGCATGTGAGAAATTTTAAGAAGCAGTTCATCATACAGAGCCATCTGCTCTGGCCAAGGCACATTTAGAATTGTGAGACTCTCATGTTAATGGAGGGTATGCACATACATTAACTGAAATTGTTCCTTGTAACACAACTGACAGTTTTCCTGTGGCTGTATATTTCAGCAGAGAATTAGTAGTGTTAGGGAAGCTATCTTTCAGAAAAGTTTGGCCTGTGGTTCCTAGCCTTGACTCCGAGGAACAGCTATTCTGAGTTTTTTCTGAGATCAGCTTTGCCCTGCCAATATGGAAAGTGATGCAGCTGCATAAGTGGCAGATGTGGGGAGATACAGGGGTGAAGGCAGCAGTGAGGTGTCAGAGGCTAGAGCTCTGTGTGGAATGCATTCTGCCCTGTGTACCCTAGGCTAGCTTGCTTCCTTTAAATAAGGTGAAGGAAACTGTACCATCTGTGAAATGAACAGGGGTGTAATTCTATCTTCAGCCTTAGGTAGTACATGGTTGACCACTGACCAGTGAAGAAAACTGACAGGAAGAAAAACAGCTAATTTGAAATGTGGGGCTGGAAGAGACTTCTGTGGTTACTATGGAATGCCCCAAAGAGCAAGAAATGGGACCAAATCAGTCTGGACTCTCACTAGAAGCCAAATGACTAAGCCGAACTCATCAACTTTGGGATGATATGATTCATAGGATAAGCAGCAGCTTAAAAAAGCCAAATGAGATTCTAGGCTACATCAGCAGATAGATGTACAGTATCTAGATCAAGGGAAGTAATATGGTGATCTTGAAAGAAAGGTTACAAGGCACATAGCTCTTGTGGGTAATTTTCATGGGTTGATATCACTGCCTTGTAGAGGGAAGCCAGCGGAAGTGAACGAGCAGTGCCAGTTGTCAGTAGCTCATTGACTGGCGTTGTGGTAAAGGTAAGAGATGAGCATCCTCATTCTGTTTCCTTTCTGTCTTTCTCCTTCATGACAATGTGCGTCCGCACACCGCTCATGCAATATAAGAGTTGTTGACTTCATTTGTTTGGGATGTTTTAAGCCACCTCTCTCACAGCCCCCATCTTGCACCCAGTGACTACAACTTGTTCACTAAATTGAAGGAACACCTGGGTGAAAAATACTTTTCTGATGATGCCGAGATGAAAATTGAAGGCTGAAAAACATGGTGGGAGATTTCTATGACACAGGCATCAAATAACTCATTGCACAGATGATGAAATGTATTGAACTGAATGGTGATCATGTGGAAAAATAATGTAATACCTTTGCTTACAATCCATGTAAGTTTTATTTAAAAAATTCTTTCTTTGTATTTTTTTAAAAAAATCTAGTAACCTTGCTTTCCGGATATCCCAAGTAGTACCATTTTATTCTGCTTGGCCAGACCTCATCTGGAATACTGCATCCAGTTCTGTGAACCACAATGCGACCAAAAACAAATCAGTCTGAACTATCACTAGAAGCTAAAATGACTAAGCCGAACTCATCATCTTTGGGATGATATGATTCACAGGGTAAGCAGCAGCAGGATATTGACAGGCTGGAATGTGTCCAGAGAAAGGCGACCAATATGGCAAAAGGTCTGGAAGTCAAGCATTACGAAGAGCAGGGAGAAGAGAAGGTTAATAGGGGACATGATAACCATGCTTAAATATTTGAAAGGGTATCATATTGAGACAGGAACAGGCTTGTTTGGACTTGATAGCCCTTGTGGTCTCTTCCAGCTATACAACACCATGATTTTATGATAATACTCAAAGTGGGAGGCAGTAGGAAAAGAGGAAGATTACAGTACAGATGGATTAAGTTCTGTCTGCAAGATCTGAACAGGACTGCTGAGGACTAGCGTCTTTGAGGTCTCTCATTCATAGGGATGCCAGAAATCAAAGCCAGCCTCATGGCAAATACCAATAACAACAACTCAGGCAGCCAAATGTCTTCATCTATCTGTATCCTCATAACACAATTTGAAAAGCCTTGTCTATGAGAAAAAAACCAAACAGACAGGGTGTCCTTTGCCCTACAAAATCCAAACACACTTAAACTCAGGGGCAGCAGAGAGTACAGTTTATTGTGAAAAACCAAGCAAAGAAACTCTGCTCTTTGCTTTGGCCATGAAGTTGCTCAAGATTATATATAAAAAACAAAACCCTCTAGCTCACTGCCTTATAGCCATTCTTAAAATGACCCCAGACTCCGAGTTTCAAAAGCAATAAACTTTTATAAAAAATATCAGCCTCTTCAGCTTGTCCAGCCTCTGGCAAATGCAGCACAATGTCCCTCACCTTACACGCAACAAGAATAAAATTGCTTGCACGAGTGCGGGGAGTGAGTGGGCAGAATGAAGCAAAAGGAAAAAGGAGGAGAAGAAAAAATCCCATCCCTTGGCTTAGAGAAATCTAATTCTCTCTCAGTATATTGAAACCCACAAAGCAGTTATCTTGCAAACTGCTAGAGGCGACCTAGGCATGTAGCCTCTAATAGCCTTGCTTAGATTAAGCCTGGTATCGGCAATTGTGACAGGGCACTTGGGGTCTGGTGTTAAAGCATGTCTATTCACCCAGAAGCCCTATTCGGAACTCTGAAGTACCCCCTATTTAGAGCTTTCCCCAAAGTCCTAAGGTGAAATGAGTATCTTGACAGCCTGATACCTTTAATACACGTTGATAGACATAACATCTGGAAGGCTACCTTTCTATTATTTTTGCCAGGAGAAAGGTTGTTAAGCTTTGACGGAGTCACATGTTTACTGAAGTTTTTTTTGTGCCTGAGCTGCTGGTGTTTACCAGGAATTGTGGGGAAATATCACAAATTCCTGGGGAAAGGGAAGCTGGGAGAAGAACCGGTTCAGTTAGGTATCTTGGTGAGGCAGTAACCTCAAAAGCCAGGGGCACAGCAAATGGAAAATTGGTTTGGCCCTTGCTGTTCTGTCTTGATCAGTTTAACTCTTTAGAGCCTTGAATTACCTGGGTTGGAGCTTGCTCCTGTGAAATAGTAGGTGGGGGAAGCAATTATACAAGTCACCTAAGCTCTGATGCATTCAGGAAGTAAGTGATTCTGTATAGTGGCAGTGGCCATTGATGGTCATGGGATTGTGGTGGTGCTACAGCTGTTGTTGCCTTCATCACCTTCTTCTGGGTGAGCAGTATGCCAACCCACCATGAGAATGCAATGTATGTGTGTATATGAGTGTGATATTTTTATTCCCATCTTTGGCACTGTGGGAACTTGGACTGATATTTGTTGGAAAGTAATCTAAATGAAAGAAAGACCAGAAAAGACAATTCACCAGAAACATGTGGACAATATTTTGTCTACCCATGTTTAGAAGGTATCACACACTGATCTGTTCACCAACAGAAGGAAATGGCCAAGAGACTTGGGGAAATGCATTCAAGGCAGCGACCTCCCTTTGCCATTATGTGCAGGATGAATTTCTTGCATACTGGAGAACTTGCTCTCTTATGACCAAACCATATAGAACATATAGGTATCATGTGCTGGCTCTTAATATTTCAATAGTGGCCAGTGGAAAGCTTCTCCTCTGATGTAAAAGAGAAGTTTTCAGAAGGGAAGTTTCCATTAGAACTGTGGTGGGAGGAAAGAGGCAAACAGTACCCCCCACCCACTGTGATCTCAATCCTGCTTTCCAAATTATAGCAGTATTTATTTATCTAACTTGTGTAATGTATATATTGCCTTTCAGCTGAAAATGGTGCCCAGTGTGGCTTCCATAAATGAAATACAATAAAGACAAAGCCACAGATAAAAATATAACCCACTCCATAAAAAATCACAGTTAAAAACCGAGCAATACAAAAACGAATAGCAAACAGGAGTTAAAAAATAAAATCTTCTAACCCACCAATCAACCAATGCCAAAGTCCTATCTGAATAAAAACTACTCCTTTAATTAAAAAAATAATGAGCACAATTAACTTCTGTTAAGTTACTGAGTAACAATGCTTTATGTCATTTTAATTTATATTCTTTTGTTCCACTCTCTCAGGTTGCAAACCAAAGCTGTGCCACTTTATATCTTTTATTTTTCCTTCAACAACTAAAATTCCTTCAGTAGATAGTGTTAAATGATCTTCTGGGAAGTATCAATTCAGAGCTACAAGTTGGGGCTAAAAGTCCTTCCACACAAAAATTATCCTGGTATAAGTGCATGGTTTTCTATCATGTTAGAGTTAACAGACTCTCTACCTGAAAATAATTTATTTTCACTGAGTTGAAGTACTACATCAAATGGGAATACTGCAACAAAAACTTGAATATGATTCTACCCATGTCAATAACATCACTAATTTCCTCTCTCTGGGAAACAGGTTTTCTATAAGTGAGATCCCGGTTATTACTCCACAATTTCATAGTGGTTTCTGTGTCACTTGTGTAAAGAATCCAGAATGGGATTTGAAGTGAATTTTGAAGGAGCTATCCAAAGTACTGAATCTAGTTTGATGGTATAATTCAGCACCTTGGACAATTCTTTGAACTTAGCACTGAAATCAGTAGCAAAGACTGCCTCACTGAAATGGATGCCACTAGTAGCTACCACTGTAGAACTTTCTTTGATATGGTACATCATTACTAAATAGGTAGCTATAAAAGCACACCCAGGTTCTCAGCTGCTTGTTCTACATAACTATTTCCTCTAACTGCCCCAGGATACCATCACTTCCCACCACTCAACTAGTCTGTTTTTAACCTCGGGAATTGAGAGATAGCATATTCATTGCTACAGTAATTGCTATGTGGTACGTGGTTGCACAAATGTCATGGCCACCTATTGGGTATTGTTTTCAGAGCTAATTGCAGTAAGTGATATCATTCCTTTCCCCTAGTAATTTGGTGAACATTTTCTGTTCTCTTTATATAATGATAGCTTTCTCATGCTATTCTGTAGACCCTTCTCTTAATGTTCTAAGTGATGAAATATATTACATTTAATTCTCCATATAAACGTGTAAGTTAGGTCCCCATTATTATCCCATTTATGTGTGTATGTGTGCGTGAAAGAGGACAGGTCTAAGTGTGGCTTGCTTTAAGTTACATAGTGAATTCATAATTGATCTCACATTTGAAAAAAACAATTTCTCCAGTCACAGTTCATGCTCTTTAAGGTTTATTTAAATCTAACATTATGAATCAGATCACACAGTATAACACCAAAATTTTGTATTCCAGTAGTGTGCCAACTACATAGAAATGGCTGCACCCATCAACTCTTCCTTTCCTTTTCTTCAGCCTTACTTTTATTCCATTTCTAGTTCTTTCTGCAATTCTTAAAAAAGTCTATGCTTTTGATCTCATAACTTGGAACCACTTAAAATAGCTAATTTACAAGAATCTTAAATAACAAATTAATCATGGTATAGATTTAGGAGTGTGTAAAGTAACTCTTTACTAATGCAGTCCTAACATACCATTTTCAAAGTAATTTAGTTTCTATATGTCAATCAGCTGCTCAAAATTTCTAACAATGTGCAGGTTGATTCCTCTGCGACTTCACAATCCTCCCATTTCTCTACACTTTAAAGACAGAGCACCATGGGCAACCCACCATACAACTCTTGTATCATTTGATGGGCTCCATGGGCCCCATCTTTAAAATATAAAGAAATGGAGGGGACCCTGTGTCTGATGGGGTCATAAGTGGATGCTCCCAATTTCTGAATTTATTTCCTAGAGATGCAAGGCATCTTCCATCAGAAGACAACTTTTTGTTCACACAAATCTTGTGAAATAAATGTTCATGAAGAAAGGACCCTTAATAGTGGGCTATGCTGTTGCATTTGTTTTGTTTTAAATGGTTTGTGTTTTTATATTGCTTTTGACTTGACCCATAGTCTAGTTCAGGGGTGCTCACACTTTTTCAGCATGCGAACTACTTATAAAACAATCAAGTCAAAATGATCTACCCACCCACTACAAAAATGTGAAACATATAACACAATATTTGCTTTGAACTGGGTTTTCTGAGTTGACACTGCCATATAATCAGATTCAAAGCAGCTAACATGGGATTTGATTCAACTGTGTGGAAAGGACCTTAGATAACCCAGAGCCTGCAGCACTTGGGTGACATCAAGAGCCTGCGGGGTGGGACTGAGCATTCCTCCCACCCTGCCTGCGATCTACCAGGATGCCCTATGCGATCTACCAGTAGACCGCGATCTACCTAATGAGCACCCCTGGTCTAGTTATATTTTAACTTCTTTAGGTTTTAATGATGGGATTTTTTAACAACACAGTCAGTCCTCATCCAGAGATTAAACTATTTAATATTTCTCCTCCCTCCCTTCCTCCCTCCCTCCCCACACACACACAAAGCAGATCTGGATTTTTTCATTTCACATAAAGGACACTATTTTATTACACCATTGTGCTGATCAGCAGTGGAATCTACTGCTGCCTGGAGTCTGGCAAAATCTACTTCTCTGGAGGTTTTAAAATAGAATCCACCTGCGGAGGTGAGAAGAGTGGGATAGAAATGATGATGATGATAATAATAATAGAGGCTGGATGGCCATCTGTCAGGAATGCTTTGATTGTACCTTCTTTGTAAAGGTTGGACTAGATGGCCCCTGGGGGTCTCTTCCAGCTTTGTGATTCTAATAATGAAATGTTTTGAACTCTGGAGGCAATAAAAAGATAAAATTCAATTACTAGACCCAGACAAAATAGACTTACTATTGAGCTTACATAAGTGTTGATTTACCAAATTTACATTGAACCATTGGGTTTGTTCTAGTTAGGACTAGCTGCTGAATTCAGCCAAAGGGTTGAGGACATGTGCGGAAAACTGCTTTCCTAGAATCATAGACTAATAGAGCTGGAAGAGACCACATGGTACATCTAGTACAACCCCCCTACCATGCAGGAAAAGCACAATTAAAGTACCTACTAAACATAAAAATCATTTGGGGGAAGTTAGACAGAATATAAAGTTAAGGAAGAGGGCTAGAAGATACACAGCACCAATGGACTATTCTTTGTCAAGGGAAACTTCTAAATCATTAATCCCCATTAGTGTCTGTGTTTACATTAGCTCCATTTATTTCAAGGAACAGCTGGAAGCCTGTGTCTATGTATAATTTAAAAAATTAAGTTCTCTAATGTTATTCATAGCATGACTATTTTTTATTTGGAGTTTGGACGGATAAAGGCAATGCTGCTTGTGCTGCTGGGATGGATGTGCTCTTACAGAATCATTGAAAGGGGCTGACTGTGTTGTGACTGTCCATTCCAGATTCCTTTTCATTGTACAACCTCAAAGTTGAAATTGTTTTCCCCACAAAACAGTTGTGCTGTAGATAACCTTAGAGAATTAAGCATTTAAATTATGCATGAACCCAGCGTTGCAGAAGTAGCTTGAAATATCTGTTGATGCTCATCACTTCAGGTGGCTCTGCATCGCTTGAGGGAAATGCTGTTTATGGCTCCTGCTTCCAGATGGTAATTATTTTGTATTGCTTGGTTTTGGAGCATCTCCATTCATTTTCACTTGTCCAATCATGTCTATGAGGACTGTTTTTGTAAACTGACCAAAACTCGGGAGGTTTGGTCTCTGTGCTCTACATTGATCATATGAGCCAGAGTTTGTTTATTTCTTTGCAGCAAATAACATCTTATATATGAGGAGGGAGAAAGCTTATTTTCTGCTGCCCCAGAGACCAAGGGTGTATCTACACAGGAGAATTAATGCAGTTTGAGATAACTTTAACTGATTTAATTCTATGGAACTATGGGAGTTGTTATTTTACAAGGTTTTTAGACTTCTCTGCCTCTCCAAAGTACAAATCCCAGGATTCCATAGCATTGAGCTATGGCAAAATAGATGCACTCTAAGACACAGAGCAATGGATTCAAACTACAGGAAAGGAGATTCCATCTTAGCATTAGGAAAAACTGTCTTAGAAGACTGTTCCACAGTAGAATACTCTGCCTCAGAGTATGGTGGACTCTCCTTCCAAATATCTGTTGGGAATGCTTCAATTGTATATTCCTGTATGGTTGGGAGTTGGACTGAATATCCCTTGTTGTCTCTTCCAATTCAATAACTATATTCTATGACCCAAAATTCCAATCAGTCATACCCAGCTTAGCCAACAATGAAGGAATGTTGGAATTGTTGTCCATAAACATCTGAAGTGCCACTATTGTTCACGCCTGCTGTAACAACTAGACTGGTCTCTTCTTGAGTCCAAAGCCTCCTTCTTTGCAAACACTCTGCAATTGTTGGACTCCTGTTGATCTTATATGCATCCATATGTTTCACTTTTGTCCAATGAAAAATGGCTGCTTTCTATTCAAGGTTGCAGAAATGAGTTGTGCATACGATGCTGCCTGCTACTTTGTTAAAACCAATTAAGTTGGACATTTTATAACATAAAGGGACAACATGATTAAATTCAACGTCATTAAATTCTTGTTTAACTAAAGAGATTGACTTAAATTGGAATTAACTTTATTTTACTATTTTAGTATTAACATTTTATACATTTAATTCCAGAATTAAGTTGTTACTTAATTAAATAACTGTCAGTACTAAGGGCAATTTCTATATCACTTAGCTGTTTCTTTACCCATGGCTTTGTTCTCTTGGATTTTTGTGAAATTGTTTTACTCTTCCTTATTCATTGCGGAATAATAATAATATTTTAGTTCATCAGAGTGGAAAAAATTACCATATTTCCTTGTAGCTAAGGCTCATGGTTTTTGGCTAAATTACTTTACCAAAATTAGGGTAAGTGGTAATCTTAGTGCTGCACCAAAGCAAAAGGGGAAGCTGCTTCAGAAGCTGCACCTGGGGCTCCTATTTTTGGGATCTCATGTCTAATTTAAATGTCATGGCTCAGTGCTATGCAATGCTGGGATCTATAGTTTGGTGATGCATCAATGAGCCTCCATGACTGCATAGCACTGAGCCAGGGCAGTTAGTGGATTCATTCTACAGCATAGATGCTAACCTTCTCCTTCAGGGAAGGTCTGTTTCTATGGGATGGTTTTAACTTGGTTCCTAAATGAAAACAAGGAGGGAGCCATTCTAACCTTTTGGGGAAGGGAGTAGCAGAGCTGCAGGCAACCACCATGTAATTCTTCCCACCAATTACACTTGAGACAATGGCGGGAACAAGAGAAGGGCATCTTCTGAGGACCTCAGGGCTCAAGCGGATTCATAGGAGAAGATGCAGTCTGCTAAGTAGACTGGGCCCAAACCATTTAGGGCTTTATAGGGTAAAGCCAGCACTTTGAATTGTGGCCAGAAACAAACTGGTAGCCAGTGCAGTTGTTTTAACAGCAGGGTGTTTCAATTTGTTCCTTCTCATCCAGACATCACAGCTGACAGACACCAGTTTAGGGTCAGGACGGCATCCTTGGCATTTGGTGAAATGAGTAGTAGAGTTGGGTGTCATCTGTGTACAGATGGCACAGAACTCCAAAACTCCTGATGATCTCTCCTAGTGGTTTCATGCAAATATTAAATAGCATGGGGGACAGTACTGAAGCCTGCGGGACCCCACAGAACAAAGGTCATGGGGTTGAGCAGGAGGCCCCTAGTATCACCTTCTGGACCCGAACCTCCAGAAAGCACCGAAGGCATTGCAACACAGTGCCTCCTAGTTCTATTTCCACGAGGTAGTCCAGGAGGATACCATGGTCAATGGTATCGAAAGCCGCTGAGAGGTCTAAGAGAACCAGTAGGGACACAATCCCCTATCCAGCTCTTGACGTAGACCATTTACCAAGGTGACCAATGTTGTCTCAGTCCTGTAGCAAGGCCTGAAACCAGATTGTGATAAGTCTAGATGATCTGTTTCATCCAGGAACCCCTGGAGTTTTCATACAAATGCTGGAAAAAAAGTATTAAAAAGGTCTACAGAAAAGTTTAATAAGATTTTACTAGCTTTGTGCCTCGTACCATGTGAATGCTTTTTGCGCAAATAAGAAATGAAGTTCTTGTTTCTTCCTTCCTAACCTTATTGGTTTGAAAAACTGGGGCAGCTTCGGGGTACTAGGACTCAGATGACAGTGTCAAAGTTGATTGTGAAAATGAAACAGTGTTTGAAATGATCTTTCACCTTTATTAAACACATATAAGTGGAGAACAACCTTGGGAGACACAAAGCTTTTTATGATCTCAACTGTGAATCTTTGAGAGTTTCCCCAAATCCTTCTAGAACAATCATAGTTATTGAGGAAACAGTAATTTGTTTAGCACTGCCCTTTTGACTTTTATTTCGTAGCAACATAGTAAAACAACATAGCAACTTTTGCAACAGCTCTTTTAACAATCCTCTAAGGAAAGTTTCCCAACTTATTTTAACAATTGCCATTCCTTGCTTCTACACTGGCAACATGGGGCTTTCTATTGCTGATCCTCAATATAAAACACCGAGGGAAATATTGACAGCATTGTATTTGCATTTAATTTTGTTGTTACACTTTTCGTCTCCTTTTCCTTTTTTTGTAAAAGCCCCTGCCAAATTACAACAGTTGGCCTTGCTGTTATAAGAAACATTGACCTGTTCAACATTTATTTCTGTTGTAACAGGAAACTTGTTTTGTGTTGCATTGCTTGTTTTTTTGGGGGGGGTGATATATTGTTTTTGGATCTAAACTTGATCCTGGCAAGTGTAGAATCAAAGGGCAAGAGACCTCCAAATGTGCATATGAAGAAAACAGAAATCTGCTGCTACTTGATTCCTTTCTCTGTATGCCCTTCATTAAACAGCTCTGAAAATAGCATTTATTTAACAGCTTTTGGGTTTATCTGGAGCCAACTGGCTGCACATATGTTGGGAGTCTGCTTCCCCTTTGAGAAGGATTCTTCTAATCACAATGTGTACTCCTAAAGCGTAAAATTGGGAGCAGATCCAAAATGGCCCTACAAAGGCCACATGTTAAATTGACATAATACAGAGTTGCAATGCAGAGAAACCTGTGATATTGCAGAGCTAGGTCTATGAGGTTCCTAATTTTACTTAGACACTGATGGGAAAGTGAAAGATTTCTGGGCTTTATTCCAAACTTTCTCCTTCCATTTCAGAAGCAATTTCAGTATTGGCAATAAAGGTCGTTGGGAATTTGAAGTTATAAACTGAGTGATCAGTGAGTATAAACAAACCTTACCTTGGAGGAGCCTGTGTGTAGTTTTCATTCATATCTATACACAAATATAATGTATACATATATATTTGTGTATCTCTCTCGGCATTACTTCGCGAATGAAGATTCTTAGGAAGGACTCATCCCACACTTTTTACAAGCGCATTGATGACTAAAAAGGCCAATCTGAGATAGGCAAGTTTGGTTGCAGAAAGCACAGCAGAAAGTCTCCTTGGGTGATGTTGTTTCCAAGTTGCGGTTCTTTCTGCGTTGTCGTTTCTCTTTGAGACCCATTCGGTGTGTCTTCTTGAAAGAGGCCGCAGCATTGTGGATAGAATCAAAGGGCAGGATGTGAGGCCAGGGTGGAGCATTGTTGGTGATCAATCTGGCCGAGCCTGAGATGTTGTTTCAGGGAGTCCTTATATCTCTTTTTGGGGGCGCCTCTCTTGCGCTGACCTGTGGTAAGTTCACCATAGAGTAGTATCTTTGGGAGGCAGTGTCCTCCATCCTAGAGATATGCCCTGCCCAGCGCAGCTGTGTTCTCAATAGCATGGCCTCAATGCTGGTGATCCCTGCTTGCTCATAGATATGAATGAATATACATATATTTTCTTATTGAGTGCACCTGATTCCTGGGACTGGAAGGTATTTCTCTTCTTTCTACAGTTGCTACATGAAATATGTGAAATATGGGATAGGGCCCCTGTCCTTAAACATTGTGAATAAGAAGGAATTTCAGCCAGTGTTGTTTGCATAGCAGCCATTGTTATTGTATGCCTTCAAGTCACTACTGACTTATAGCAACCCTCAGGTGAGACTACCATAAAGGTTTTCTTTGCCAGATCTGTTCAACTGAGAGTTTTCCTTTGCCTTCTTATGAGGCGGAGAGTATGTGACTTGCCCAATGTTTTAATGACAGAGCAGGGATCTGAACCTTGGTCTCCATAGTCATTGGGCCCTTCTACACATGCTGTAAAATCCAGAACTAACTGGGTTAAACAGTGAAGAGGGTAAACAATGTTTAGCCAAAGTGTGGGAGAAATCAGGTTAAGCACTAAAAGACAAGTGTTAAAAAGATGAGCTTAAAACCCGATTCTGCTTGAAAAATGTGCTCCTTTGCGTGACTGTATATTACTGCAGTCATGCAAAACAGGCACTTACCTTCCCTTCCCCCTGTGTAGACTGCTCCAGCACACGTACACTTAAAAAAAAAATCATCCCAATATGCACTGACCTCACAAACTCTGAGGATGCCTGCCATAGATGCAGGCGAAACATCAGAAGAGAATGCTTCTAGAACATGGCCATATAGCTTGAAAAACCTACAACAACCTAGTGATTCCAGCCATGGAAGCCTACGACAATACGCTTTTAAAAAGTCTGAAACAGTTGATCAGCTGATTGAGCTGTCAAATGGACACATAGGTGGTTCAAAGGAAGCACAAATTGAGAGAATTAGAACTCTCTGAGACACTTCATTTTAATCTTAAACAGAGGTTGAATCAAGAACTGGGAGAGGAGAAAGCTTCGATGGAAGGTTTAAAAAAAAGAAATATCTCCTTTATGTGCTAGACCACATATGTGCACATATGAATCTGCTTGTGATTATATTAAGATATTTGCATGTGCGCAAATACGCTCCAGCGCATAATGGGATTTTTTTTAAAAAAAACATTCTGCCAGATGTCCCTTGTCTGCCCTCCATCTTGAACTGCTATAGAGAATGCCAGGAGGGCCATAATCCCGGGACTGACAGGACTTTGTGTGGATTTAAAGATATCAGACAAGCCCCCATATTGGCAGTTTTTAGGAGGAGCTTAAAAACGTGGCTGTTCCAATGTGCCTTCCCAGAATAAGTAAATAATGCCCTGCTCTGATCAATCCTTGCAAAATGTCCTCAGAAGCACTTTAATCACCTGTTGGGTTGTCTGCTACACATTATCTCCCATAAACCCTCCTATTACACACAAACCCTCCTCTGTTACACCCAGTGTTATTTATTTTAATATTTTAATAATGTACATCTGGCCCAGCCATAATGCTTTTAATCTGTGTTGTTGTTGTTTATTGTTTATTGTAAGTTTTGGTGATGGTATTGTTTTAATTACTGTTATTTTACTATGCATTATTTTACTATGTCTTGTTGGGCTTGGCCTCATGTAAGCCACCCGAGTCCCTTCTGGGAGATGGGTGTGGGGTATAAATAAAGTTTTCAAGCTCCTCCCTCCCGGTCGATCCAGAACACAAATGCAACAAGGAGGTCGGTTGCTGCCAGTGCTGTCTACTGCACTGCTAATTCATGGCCCTGAGCTCCCAGCACAGATGTTCCTAGGTGAGATCTGATTGCACAGCATTTTTGCCATGATTCTAACTGAACTACTTCTTTCTTCTTTTGTCCTTCACCATTCTTGAAATGTAGTGACTTGTAGTATGTGTTCCTCATCTTCTCTTTCCTCCTCAACAAGTGCTACCTCTTCAGCCTTCTGTTCTACCTCTGTTTCAGAAGCAGAAGATTAGCCCACAACACCCACAGACATCTCCCAGCAAGGCAAAGCAAAATCACAGCAGCCAAAGAGTCATACTGGAGACCTTTCAGAGACCTCCAGAGAGAACACCCCCAGGAGGCAGGCAAAGCAGGAATGCCGGATGCAAAAACTCAGATCCCCTGGGCTGCCCCTCTGACGGTGGTCCCTCCTCAAGCGGTGCAAACTGCAAACAGGAGGCCGCCTCTCCCGAAAAGCCAAAAGCCCGGGCACAGCGTTTGCTTGCTGCAGAATCCCGGGCTCATAGAGAAGAGCCCGTTTGCACCGCTTGAGGAGGACCAGTCAGAATACTGGATTGAATTTTACCTCTTCTTATACCCATTGGTATTACTGCTGTATTATTGCATGTGCATGGAATGTAGGTATATGACCAGTTGGATTACTTATAATATTTAGGCACTTACTCTATAAGTTAGCATTTATTCTGTTATATATTAGGTTGGTTTCTCACAGGATCTAAAGCGTGCCAAGCCTTGATGCGCTTTAGATCCTGGCAGGGCAGGAGGAGTGGACGGGCCCTCCCTGCCCCTTCTGCCTGCCAGGATCTAAAGCCTTGAAGAGGCTTCATGACGGGCCAACTTCAGCCCTCCAGGTGTTTTGGACTTCAACTCCCACCATTCCTCACAGCCTCAGGCCTCTTCCTTTTCCTCTCAGCCTGGGCAAACTTGGGCCCTCGCTCCCTCAGGATCGGGGTGAAAGAGAGGCAGTGAGGAGTGAGGAAGGGGCTCCTCCTCCTTTTTTTGCTGCTTCCAAGAATAGAATACCCCCTCCCTCCCTCCTTCCCTCCCTCCTTCCTATTTGGAGAGTCCCATCTAGAATTCAGTGTGATTTATTCAAGTTTTGGCCTACAACTCCCAGAAATCCCAGCCCATTTACCAGCTGTTAGGATTTCTGGGAGTTGTAGGCCAAAACTATCTGGAATGCTCATGCGCTGGCATACGAACTACTAACGAATTTCGTTAGTAATTATGTTACATTTTAGAAATTTTTGGAAAATTTTTTGTAAGTCTTTCTATTACTAATAAAAAAATCCCCCCCCCCCATTAGATTTTTGATTTCCTATTTTTGGGTTCTAAACCATGCCTAATGTCCACCTGAGAAATAATGCAGCTTGGAAATTATAGACCTACCAGGATATTCTGCCTGATGTCTATGACATTTTGAGATCTGCCAGATGGATACCTTTCATCATGCAAAATATGGATCAAAGATTTTTAAAAGAAACAAACTAAAAGACATAAGTAGTGATAAAACCCAGTCTATAGCGTAGATAATTTGTATGGATGCAGAGCAACAGGACCACTGCTTTGCATTTCAAAAGAGCAATTTCTTCTTCTATACCTTTGAAATGGTCGAAATTCATCAACTACAAAAACCGCATGCACACAAAAAAGTCCTGATTCTTGAAAAGGAAAAAAAGAATCCCAAGAAACATTTCAAAGGAGATTGCAATGATGAATCGTAATGCATTGTATGTGTCAGCGTGGACTGAGCTGGAACTGTGGGGGCGTTCTGTCAGTTCTAACAAAGATAAATGTTGCCTCTGGTTTTTCATATTTCATAATGCCAACGATTGCATGTTGGTTTCCTAAGCTGATAAATGTGGTGGTCAGGTATAGTGGCATCTCATGACCTAACAGTCTGTAGAATATGGTTGCTCTGTCTTTGATGAGGTTGATGATGACAAATTGAACTCTGGAACTTTCTATCAAAGATGGCATTCCAAGTAAGAAGCCTTTCTTAGGATGTACACACCCTCCCCAATTTCTAAACTTTCACCCTTCCTTGCCTATTTCATTTCCTATTGATATTTTCCCAAGTCACAAGACATCTCTTCACCTATCCCCCCCCCCCCCCACACACCCAGTTTCTTCTTCCTTTGTTAGAGGGTATCAGCAATAGTTAGAATTACAGGGCTCATTATTCTTTGTCCATGTGAAATGTCTATCCCCAATTATTATTGGTAAATGACTATTATCTGATATTATATACAATTTTTGTTTGCATGCACAGCACATTTCTTTTATGTTTCAATTCAAAGATACCCTTTAAAGGCTCACTTAAAGTTTTGCATTATTACATGAGCAGAGGTGATACACAAATTTAAATCTTGCTCATATAGAGACCTTGTAGCAATCACTACCTCTCAATTTAGCTAACATTACAGTGTTGTCCTGAAGATAAAACAGGAAGGAGGAGAGAAAATGCCTCTATTAGAACACCCATTGGTTTTTGGACTCTGCTAGTTGCCATGATCAGGGATCTTAACTTTCTCATCATATTATAACATAGGAGCTCGATATGGCTGCTGCTATATAGTTGGGCACACTTCAAAGGAGTCCTCCTGGACTCATAGCTGAGCCTGGAACCTCAGGTTTCGGTGGTGGCTAGGGGGGCTTTTGCACAATTAAAACTTGTGCACCAGCTGTCCCTGTATCTTGGGAAGTCTGACTTGGCCATGGTGGTCCATGCTCTATCCAGGATAGACTACTGCAATTCACTCTACATGGGGTTGCCTTTGAATACTGTTCAGAAGTTTCAAATAGTCCAACGAGAGGCAGCTAAGTTAATAACTGGGGTGGCATACAGAGAGCACACAATTCCAATGTTGTGCCAGTTCCACTGGCTGCCAGTTTGCTACCTAGCACAATTCAAAGTGCTGGCTTTGGCCTATAAAGCTCTATACAGCCCTGGCCCAATTTACCTGTCCGAATGCATCTCCCTTTATGAACCACCACAGAGACTAAGATCTTTCAGGGAGGCCCTGCTCTCTGTTCCACCATTGTCACAGGTGCAATTGGCGGGGACAAGAGAGAGGGCCTTCTCAGTGATCGCTCCTCACCTATGGAACTCCCTCCCTGCTGAGATCAGATCAGCCCCCGCCCTCCTGTACTTCAGAAAAATGGTAAAAACCTGGCTGTGGGATCAAATCTTTGGAACAGTGCAATAAGGTAGCAATAAGAATTTTACTTTGCTGATTTGAGATGGCTTAAGCCATTGATTTTAAAAGTAGAGATGCCTCATTTTAATATTTATGTATGTTTATAGTTTATTGTATGTTCCAGCATTGAATGTTTGCTGTATATATGTTGTGCTTCACCCTGAGTCTCCTTCGGGGCGAGAAGAGCAGGAAATAAATGTTTTAAATAAATAGTTTTTTTTAAAAAAAAATAAAGGGGTAGTTATGACTTACAAAGAATTATAATCATGCAGGGACAACATTTAATTATTTCATATTTGCAAATAAAAATGAATAATTTCCACAGTTTTTGCCCTGTTGTGGTGCAAGTGAATATTTCTACACAGTTTTTGACTGGCATTCACAAATCCCAAAGTTTTTTTTAAGGATGGGGAATATTCTGTGTGATAAGAGAGGTATGTTTTATGCCTTAGAATTGTAGAATTACACATAAAATGTTTGCAGATGGCTATATGCGTGTTTTGTGTAAGATTCCTGTGACATGTATAGAAATTTAACCGCCTTGCTGAAAGACCATACACTTGACTGTTTGGAATAATGTTTTTTGCACAAGCCCCCCTAATGTTTATGTAACAGCCTCCTGTACAGAACAATTTCTCCAAATATGTTAGAATATCTGAATACCCAACTTAAATTGGAAAATTCTTCCTGGATGGGCTTCTGAAGTGGAAGAAAATCTATTTTTGCATCAGAAAACTAAAAAATTGGGAAATATTATTTCCATCCCTGGAAATGTCCCTCCCAAGTATGAAGCTACATTTGAAAGGCTTCCTTGAGATTGCTCTTACCTCACACCATTTTGAAGGCTCCCAAGTACAAATTTTAGATTTTGAAGAATTTTGGATTTCTGGACCTAATCAGTCAGTTTTTTTCTGTTTGTTTAGAAGTGGTTTGCCATTGGCTTTTTCTTAGGACTTCATCACATAGGCTTTTAGGCCTGTTGTAGGATGCTGAGAGCATAGTTCCTGGACGAGGCCTGCCAGATCTCTTCACACGACTTCCAGTAGGGCTCCATCTAGGAACTGTACTCTCAGCAACCTACAATGGAACAAGGAAAATATGGGAGGCTTCCCGTGTTCCCGTTGCCAGCAACGGGGATAACACGGGCAAAGGCTGGGCAGCGACAAGTTCTCCAATGTATATATTATGGATTTGGTAATTATTTGAAGTCTAAGTTAATACATGTGTATGGAAGAACAAACATTGTAATGATGATTTAATCAGAGTTACAAATCCTATCTTAAATGACAATTCTATGTGAGGTGGTCAAACTATCATTTCTGTGAAGCAATGCACTGTTTGCATTGTTGAAGCACAAACCTCAATTAAAATTTATCTTGTAATTTCATGATACTTTTCTACTATTGCAATCTTTAATCCTGTTTTTCAAACAACTGCAATACTCCCCTGAATACTCCCCTGCATTCGAAGTTGTGAAGGATGTATACATTTTGGGATACTCTGTCTCCAATATACACCAATAACAAGTTAGAATTCTGGATTCTTTTTGGCTGTCTGCCCATCCGTCTATCTATCTAGTTTATACACTCATCCCTCTGACTTTTGTAATGCCATTTTATTTTTAGTCACTATGTGTGAGGAGAAGGCAAAAACGGCACACATGGACACAAAGAAAGTGCTATTAATGGGTCAAAACCTTTCTAAATTAAAATTTCCCCTCTTGAGGGAAGTTCAAGATCCTAAGCAATCTCTTCCCCAAATATGCCTGACACCAGGTTGATGTCTGATTAAATCTGTCTGTTATCAGCTCCTCAAAGGTCTTTCTTTTCTCAGTATAAAACACAGTAAGAGCTAGTTAGTAGAACATGCCAGAAGGAGAACTTAACCTTTCTGATCATACCCTGCAGGGCATATCTAGAGATGGATGTATTTTGTATTCTCCCTTTTTAAAGTTTCAGCCAATATTTTTTACAACAGTCCTTCTATATTATAGATTCTGTTATTAAGAATATTCTATGATTCAATACCAACATATACATTTCTGACTGGATATCATGTAAAACATGACATGAACTTGTTTTGTTTTGCTCAGACACTAGAAGATGAACCAATGGATATAAAAACAGAATTTCCAAATAAACATTAAAAATTCTTGACTGTAAGGTCAAGAATAGGCTGCCTTAGGTGGTGATATACTCTTCTCCTTTGAAGGTCTTTAAACAGAGGTTGGGTGACAATCTTTCAGGATTCTTCTAGTGGACTATACCTGCATGGCACTCGTGGTGGTGGTGGAATGAATGGCCCTTGAGATTCCTTCCAACTTTATGATTCTACAAATATTAATTCTACAGTGAGTGGAAAAAACCATAATAATCTTCATAGTGTAATGCAACCAATCTATCTTTAAAAAAATATGTTGCATTTGTTAGGTTGTTTTTGTCACATTTTATATAAACACAGGATTGTAGTGCTGTCTAGGGATGATGAAGGTTGTAAGTCTAGCACATCGAGGTATTGAAACAGTGGCATGTTGCAGTTTCAGTCATACATTTATACAAAACTGTGTAACTGTCTGTGTCTATAATATACTACTGTATCTGAAGGAAAAAAATTGATGTCAATGAAAGCTCATGCTGATCTCAGGGCTCTTCTACACTGCCATATGAAATCCAGATTATATGCTTTGAAATTGTTTTTGTGGCAGGGCAGATTCATATAATCCAGTTCAAAGCAGATAATGTGGGTTGTCTCCTTTGAAAATCTAAATTTTATTGCAGTGTAGAAGGAGACATAGTTTTTTAAAATTTATATTCTCTCCCTTTCTTTCTCCTCTCTCTATATTCTCTCTCTCTCTATTCTCTCTCTCTCTCTCTCTCTCTCTGTCTGTCTGTCTGTCTGTCTGTCTGTCTCCCCTTCTCTCTCCCTCCCCCTTTAGGTATGCAAAGAACTCCCCTTTCCCCTCTTAATTGCCTTGTCTTGGTACTAAGATCATGAATTTACTCCTGGAAGGAGTGATAAATGTTTGTTTCTCTGGGCCCTTCCACACAGCCATATAACCCAAAATATCATGGCAGAATCCCACAATATTTGCTTTGAATTGGGTTTTCTGAGGGTAGTTCCAGGCACGTTTTTAAAACATGGTTCTTCTTGGGGGCCTATTCACACACACCTCAGAAAGCACAGACTTTCTGGGGTGGGTGCCCAGATGCTTTTGTGGGACTGGCCTGCGAGAACATCTGGAGGCCCTCCCCTGAAACCCTTGACCCCTCTGAAAAGTAAAATAAATGTATGCGGCCTCCATTATGTTCTTGGAGCAGCTCTCCCAGCAGGATGATGCGCCAGGAGAGAACCGGGGAGCAATTTTCCTTCTTTCCCCTTTTCTCTCCTGGCGCATCATTTCTACGCACTGGAGAGCTGCTCCAAGACTGTAATCAAGGCCGGGTAAATTTATTTTACTTTTCAAAAAGGTTGGGGCTGTGGAGGAGGGGAGTGGGTATTCCCACAGTTTTCCGGACTAATTTAGTTTGGAAAATTCTGGGATAAATCCAGAAATTGTGGATTTATCCCACGCCTTCCAAGAAGACATGGACTAAATCCACTATCTAATTAACTCACCACAAACCAGGGCTTTCCAGAACATTGTCTGGACAGCCCCATCTTTATTGCAGAAGTTACCGCAATAAACGTACTGTCCGAGCCCCTAAATCCACACTGCCATATATTCCACTTCAAAGCAGAAAATGTGGAATTTTATTCAGCTGTGTGGAAGGGATCTCACAGCTATGATTAGAGCAAGGATGAAAATTATTCAGCCCTCCAGATGTTGTAGAACTCCGATTCCCAACCAGCATGACCATTGGAGAGGGGTTCTGGAAGTTGTTACTTAAACAACTACTGGAGTTTTGCACAATTCTCACCTCTGGTTTAGAACAACATGTTCAAATGTCGGAAGCATACACTCAAATATTGATAAAGCTTGAATCTCAGAGGGTGGGCTTGGGGAGATCTCCATTGTTTGACTTAACCTCCTTTACAAGGTAGTTGGGAGGATAAAACAACAGAGCACCATTGTAAGCTGCATTGAGCTCCTCAGAGGAAGGGTGGGTGAAGCAACACACAGAGAAAGAAATACCGTACATATAAAATAAATTCACCACTGCTGTGCAGGAAGAATGCCCCAAGAGAGAAAGATCACAGAACGGAGAATAAAGCCTGCACTCAGAGAGACTGAGAAATACAGGTGATACCTATTGTCCCCAAAGCAATTGCATTTTAGGATTTTTCTGCTCATGTTAACACCACTGTGCCTTCTGGGGCAATGTAGAGATCTGGTTTAACTCTACTCCCCCTGGCATGGAAGACTTCAACAAGTTGGAGCCTTATAAAAAGCTCAGCAGGCTTGACGGCATTAGCAGAGTGATGGAAAATCTAATCATTTCTGCCTGTCTGAGCTTCCCATAGCAGACCTGCATGATGCAAACTGAATTCTGTATTGCAGAGGGTCAGGAAGCTTAAACTGCCTTACATGCCAAAGCACAGCCATTTTCCGGATTTAGAGTATTTCATTTTTACACCTGAGTAGAGGTACTCCCTTCATCTTGTTTCCAATACATGATAGAGAAATGGTTTTTTTTCAACTGAATCAATAGTTTTAATTTACTACATTTTAATTCTATGGTCTTCAGTTGTCTAAGTGGCTTAAAATTTTTCTTCATGTTCTCTTAGAAGAAGCCACATTGGCAAAGCTAATGTGATGTGTATTAAACAATCTATTTATCTTGTCTGAAAGGGGCTTAAAGCCTGTTGATTTTGACACTGTTGTGGAAGAGTCAATTAGATTTGTGAACAGGTTGCTGAATATAATCACCAATTACACACAGTCACTTAAAACATCAAATAGATTGAATGTTCTGGTGGTATTCTGTGTCCTCTACACATGTGTGACAAGCCAAAAATTGGATAGAGGTAGTTCCTCCCAGAATTTCATCTACCTCTGTCATGCAGGAATATATTCAGAATTAAAAGATTCTCACAATAGAGGATACCACCACTGCAGGTGCACAATTCAGGGGTCCAAGGCAAAGTGCATGTAGTTGGTCCTTCTCATTTGGAAACAGTACAAGTGAAAATAATCTCAGGGTTTTAACTTTCCACAGGCTAATTCTGAGTGAACGATGAGATGCAGTCTCCAAATTAGCTACTGCTGCATCAACAGGAGTATAATGTCTAGATCAAGGCATTCTCTTCGGATTTGATCAGACCTCACCCAGAATACTGTGTACAGTCCAAAAAGAAAATTGACAAACCAGAACATATCCAAATGAAAGTGACTAGATGGTCAAAGGCATAAAAACTCAGTGATCTGCTAGGCATCTTTCATAGCTGGCTTTGGCCCCTTCTACACTGCCATATAAAATCCAGATTATATGTTTTAAATTGGATCATATGGCAGTCCAGAAGGGCTATATGTTTATCTCTGAAGAAAGAATGGTAGATTGGATTCAGCCATCTTGTTTTTGATGTCCCCAAGATGACAATATGAATCAACAGAAAAGAAATTCAATTTTAACATCAGGAAAATAGCTTTTCTGTAAGGACTGTTTGAGATTGTGAAAAACTGCCTTGGAAGGTGATAGACTCCCATTTTTGAAGATCTTCAAATAGAGGCTGCATGGCAGTCTTTCTAGAGTGTTTAATTGTGCTTCCTGCACAATTTTCTGCACAGTGTTGGACTATATGACACTGAAGATCCCCATTTCTATGCAATGGCTTTCTGGGCTGTAGAACATAACTTGTTTCCACCAAAGTTTTCTGTTCAATAAATACATTCTTATCTTTTGCCTCTGAGATTCCCTATCCCTTGTTTAAATTCGTTTGATCACTTCTTCTACAGGTTGGCTGAAATTGTAACCCAAGGGCAGGATATAAATATTTTAATAAATAAAAGAAATAAATCAATAGCATGGATCCAGTGAGTCTTCTCTAGCCAGGAGTAGCAACTACTCTTTGGGCTACAATGCTTGGCTGTATCAATATGAAATGGGTATGGAAAATCACTTGGGAGCTAACCAGATTGCTCAAAAAGTGGATTTAAAATAACATCATATCTGTACTATTTTACATTACAGGCAGAAATATTTTCCTAATTTACTCTTATTATTTTTCTTCACTTTGAATATATTTACCCCAGAACTGGAATTCAAAATGTTTTACAATCTGAAAAATTTAATATAGATTTTTTTTTAAAAAATGCATCAGATTATATAATTTTTTCTTTGTTATCTATATATCAGTCTTGAAAATGAGTGTTTCCTAGTAGGAAATTAGATGTGTGTGTTTATGTTTTCTGGTCAATACTTTCATTATGATTTGCATAATGAGCAATGAATTTGCATATCATGCAGATATGCCTGTCTAAAATTGGAGAACTAGGATATAACAACACAACACATTTTGAAGGTGGGTAGGATAAAGTACATGGCATTGCAAGCAGGAATGGGAGCTGGAGGATTTAAGGCATTTCTAATCCATGCAAAGTTGGTAGAGGCTGAATGAATTCCTTGGTCAAGAAAAAGAAAGATCAGCAAAAAGGAGAAAAGAGTAGAGAGAACAAAAATAGCACTAGTTTGTGAATAGGACAGGTTAGGCACTTTTCTGGTTTTGAGCATCACAGAACCACTAACTCTACATCCGCTTGAGTGGCAGGTGTCCAAAACCTCATTTTCTCTGTTTCCAGTCTGATCTCAATGGAAAAGTTATACACGGCTCTCATCTTATCAACTGGCAAAGAAATGATAGCAGGCTCATTTTAGAAGCTGTTAGCATCTCCTCCTAGAACAGCTGAGACACAGGCTATCAAATAGACACACAGTTTCTCACATTCTCCATAGGCATGGAAACAAATGTGAGAATATTTTACACCCTACTCCTTTTGGTGGGTGTGTGGCCTACCTTTTGGTACCAGGTGATAATTCAGTAATGAGAACAAAGTGCCAGCATGACTTCCAGGTCAACAATGCCTTTATATTTGCAGTGCCAAGAATGAAACTGGAAACATCTTTGGCTCAACTTTAGTATGAAAAATTAAAAGCATACTCAAATTGCTCTGCCATACAGAGAATTCTCTTGAATGAATGAGTTGGTTGTTATGAAATATTTAGGACTTAAAGTGACCCAAATTTGTCTTTCCAGCCTGGAGTAGAGCTCTAGCTGAGGAAAAAAATCCATGAGACTAGATTTCTTTAAAAAAAACACAAAAAACCCTGAAGCAATGCTAAGTAACTGGAAGAACTGAAAAAGTTGAAGTTCCATTTTTACAGTTTGGTATCCGCTGGGGTTTTGTATCCACGTGTAACCCAAATTTTATGGATGCACAAGTCTCAATGTATGCCATACATGCTGGAGACACCTTGAGTATCTGTGAAGTGAAAAAACACTACAGCAGGGCATCATACACACCAGTGCAGTGCTTAGTGTGTGACAAAATTAAGCTTTTTTTTAAACCCTTCCCTCCTCCCCAAATATTTTTGTTGAATCCATGGATGCGAAACCTGTGGATAGAGAGGGTACTTGTTTCTGTGGGTTGGGTTTAGGGTAAGTCAACTGTAGATACTCTAATACTTTTTAATAAAGGAAAAGCATCCATTGGAAGAGTGAGTTTTGAGTAGAGAACATGTGAAGTTTAGTGGGACGATGCTTAACCCTTTCATCAAACAAAAATGTTGTATCCTGAAATAGCTTTTCCTGCTGAAAGAGATCTCTAGTTCAAAGGACTATAGTGACCTAACCGCACTCACTAAATTTAGCATTCTAGGATGCTTCCAGCCTGTTTTCGGGATGGATCCCCACTCCAGCCATCACATGATATTGTGTGAGTTCCATGGGAGGCCCTGTACCCAACCAGAGTGGAAACATCCTTGTGATAAGGTTGTAAATCTAATCTAAATTCATTAGTTACTGAGGTTGTTCCTGATGATATAATTTGTTGAAATAATACAAGAGGGAGTGATTGTGTGGTTGTACAAAATACAACAAATCCCCAAATCCACAAAACAGTGACACCTTTCTTGGGCATACTGAAATGCACAAAATATATCATGCAAGATTTCAGAGCATCACTTCAATGTTTTGTGCATTTTAGATGGCCTAATGAGGTATCTCTGTTTTGTAGATTTGGTAATGTATTGTATTTTGCCAACATGACTACCCCTGAATATGTTTCCAATGTCTATACAAGGCTACTCCACCTCTTACAATACACAACAACACTTCCAATTGTAAGAGGTGAAAATACTATCTCCATTTATTTGCCTGGTATGTGAAACAAATTCGTACACTGGAAACGAAAATTAATTGGTCTACTGCTCTCCTCGTTCCTGCAAGCATATATCTGCATGTATCAAAAGTTATCAAATACACACACACACACATACACACACACACACACACACACACACAGAGCACATTTCTACAAAGATCCAACAACACTCCTCAAGTCCTTGGAAATTTTCTGGTCAATCAATTAATCAGTCATCAAGTCTTAGAATGTGTGGTGGCCTTGAAACTCCAGGTGTTTTTGAAGGAAACTAATTATCTGGATGCTGCGCAGTCTGGCTTTAGGCCGGGTCATGGAACTGAAAGCCTTGGTTGCCTTAGTGGATGATCTGCATAGGGAACTTGATAGTGGGAGCATGTGCCTGTTGGTTCTTCTGGACCTCTCAGTGGCCTTTTGGGATGACTCCTAGGAATGGGGCTTGGTGGTACTGTTCTACAGTGATTCCGGTCCTTCCTGGAGGGCAGCTCCCAGAAGGTGTTGTTGGGGGACACCTGCTCAACCCCACATCCATTGTCCTGTGGAGTCCCACAAGATTCAATACTGTTCCCCCATGTTGTTTAACATCTACATGAAGCTGCTGGGAGAGATCATCCTGAGTTTTGGAGTTCAATGCCACCTGTATGTAGGTGATGTTCAGCACTATCACTCCTTTCCACCAACTGCTAAGGAGACTGTCTGGATGGGGACAAACAAATTGAAATTAAATCCAGAAAAGACAGAGGTACTCCTTGTCAGTTGCAGGGCTTAACATGATATAGGGTTACAACCAGTGTTGGGCAGGGTTAGACTCCCCTTGAAGACTTAGGTTTGCAGCTTGGGAGTTCTTCTGGACTCATTGGTGAATCTGGAACCCCAAGTTTAGGCAGTGACCAGTGAAGCATTCACACAATTAAAACCTTTGTGCCAGCTGCACACCTTGGGAAGTCAGACTTGGCCATGGTAGTCCATGCTCTGGTTACATACTGAGTAGACTACTGCAATGCACTGTGTGGGGTTGCCTTTGAAGACTGTTTGGAAGCTTCAAATGGTCTAACAGGCAGCAGCCAGGTTGCTCATCGGAGTGGCGTATAGGAAGCATACAACCCAACTCACCTGTCCAAATGTATCTCCCTTTATGAACCACCTCAGAGAGTAAGATTGTCTGAGGAGGCCCTGTTCTCAGTTCTGCCTCCTTTGCAGGTGTGATGGGTGGGGACGAGAGACAGGGCTTTCTCAGTGGTAGCCCCTCAGCGTGGAACTCCCTCCCCAGTGATATTAGAAGGAAAGTGAAAACCTGGCTCTGGGGACAAGCCTTTGGAGATTAATCTATAGTGTAATAATCGATGTGGAATATGTTCAATGATTGCTGGAACAGCCCTGGATTATGATTTTGGATGGCATGATTTTAATAGTGAATGTAATGTTTTAAAATGTTTTAATGTGCATTAGTTTTAAATTTTTAACTTGTATGTTTATTTTAATTGTATTTTATTTCAAGACATTGAATAATTGCCTATATGCAAAGCCTCTTTGAGTCCCCTTTGGGGTTGAGAAAGGTGGGATATAAATGGGGTAAATAAATAAATGAAATGAAATGATCGCGATGTAGGCTAGCATAAAGTTAGTGTGTGTGTGATTACCCACACACTTCCAATCTAACCATTACAACTTCATCTTATTCTTTGAAAAGATTATACACCGTTTTTGTCTCCAGTCCTGAAATCTCCTCTCTCTGGATTTCCTGATTTAACTCTTCAAGCTGTGCTTCTCCTCCAGGTGAAAAGCACAATCTATCTACAGCCCCATGTTTCATTCCCTCTCTGATTTTGATATACAAACACATTTCCAGAATTGCACTAGTGATGCAATAAATTTATAGCTAAAGGGCATATACCACCAAGCACAGTGGAGGGAATGGTTTTTGCTTTTGCCAGCCTGGCACAGGTTCAACTGTGTTTGAGTTAAACTATGATGGGGAAAAAAGGGAGGGGGAGTAAATAGCAAAATGCTTTATGCAGAGTAGCAGCTGGACAGCTCCCCCAAGATTGATTTCCAGTTACTGAAGAATTGCTTGGAGCATTAAGAATGCAAAACCTGTCATGGCCACACAACAGCCAATAATGTGCTCTCCAGGGAGCCATGTTGCTTTTCAGCAGCAAAATGGCATATGTGGATTCTTGGAACCGGATTCTGAAAAAATTCATAAGGACTGGAAAAGAGCAGTTTAGAGCCTGCCTCACTCTAACAGGCAAGCATATTTAATTGTACACAGTTTGAGACATCCAAAAAAGATCTCAATAGCAGCAGATGTGTGCTGAAAGGATGAAGAAGTTAATTCAAGGATTGTAACAGGTTAGGGATTGTTTTTTAAAAATCAAATTCTTAAATGTTTTATTATCAACAAGGTGAAAATGGGATGCTGGGTTGAAAAAGGGGTGAGCAACTCATGGCTCTTTCTGTATTGGCCTGCAACTCATATTGTCATTGGCTTTCCTTAACACTGGCTATGCTGTTAACACTGGCTATGCGCCCATCCCTTGGGAAGTCTGACTTGGCCACGGTAGCCCATGTTCTAGTTACATCCTATATAGACTACTGCAATGTGCTCTATGCGGGATTGCCTTTGAAGACTGTTCAGAAACTCCAAATGGGTCAGCGGTTGGCAGCCAGGTTGCTAAGAGGAGCAGTGCTCAGGGAGCATACAACTACTCTGTTGTGCCAGCTGCATTGGCTGCCAGTTTGCTACCGGGCACAATTCAAAGTGCTGGCTTTAGCCTATAAAGCCCTAAATGGTTCTGGCCCAGCTTACCTATCCAAACGTATCTCTCCCCAAGAACCATCTAGGAATTTAATATCATTTGGAGAGGCTCTGCTCACGATCCCGCCTTCTTCGCAGGTGCATCTGGTGGGGATGACAGACAGGGCCTTATCAGTGGTGGCCCCATGGCTGTGGAACTTCCTCCCTTCTTTGAACAAGCCTTTGGAAATGCAGTGCAATAGACAAATATGGAATTATGTAAGTTTGAAACATGGAATGGCTTAGACAATGCTACTGGAAAATGAGATTAACAGGAAGACATTGGTTATTATATGTTTTTAATGATTTTTATATTGTTTTATAATGTTGTTATAAATGTTTTAACTGTATATTGTGGACTGTTGTGGCATTGAATGGCTGCCAATCTGTAAACTGCCTTGTGTCACCTTGGGGCTGAGAAAGGCAGGATATAAATATATAGCAAATAAATAAATAAATAAAACTTTGGGCAGCGTCAAGGGGAGTTGTATTGTAAGACCATCTGAATGGCTCTAGTTTCCTAATTTTCGTACTAATGGGAACCTCAATTTGATTCTGCTGGGCTCTTTTAATGGTAAGATCATTGCAATTACACTTCAGTTTGTTCTGGAAACTATTAAAAGATAATAAGAAAGAGAAAAAAGCCCAATTTCAAAACTATGTTTAAATCCTTGATAAATCTCATTCCCATTCATCAGAACATAAATGTGGGTTTATCAGAATTTAAGGGGGTCTTCTGTGTCACTTGAAACCACCTCAGCCTCCCCCAATCCCAGCCCCTGAAATATTCAGCTGAAAAATCCAAAGTGTTAGAAAAAGTGTTGCAAAATATCTTTTTTGCGGTTCCTTAAGACTGAGGCAGAAAGGCAATATTGAGTGGTGTGACGTCACTATCTATGCAGTTTGCTGGATTTTTCAGCAAATTGCATTGATAAGGGTTATGGGTTAGAAAGTCCTCTCTCACGTACTTGAGGGATGAGAAAATGATCTTCCTCTCCTGGAGGTGTTTTGCCCAAACTTGGGATTTTGCTGGGGTAAAGCATCCTGCTTACTGACTCTTCCACAGTCAAAACTTGTTGCTCACTGCAGAAGTAAAAGACAGCTAACATGGCAATCTGAGGTTCAGAAAAAAATTGTCCTTGGACTAATGAAAACCTGCCAACAACCCTAAAGCAGCAAAAGCAGATTGAGTTTGTAGTCTCAAACAAAAATAGTTTACATTTTCAAGGTTCCAAAAATTTATCTTGAAAGCTTCCAAACAAGCTTATTCTTCTTAATGTCCAATGGCGCTGAATTGGAAGTGAAGGTCCATAAAAGCATCTAAATTATAAAGGCGTTTCATTGTTTGGAATGGTTTTGCTGTCTGATTATTTTTTAAAAGCTGCTGCTTTTATTGTAGTTTTATTTTTGGTTTTTCATGTTATGTCGTGCAAGATATCATAAAACAATCCATGGTAAGATGAGATACAAACACCCTCCAACTTTACATAGATAGAAAGCAGGGCACACATGTCCAAGCAATGCCACAGTGTGGAAAGGTTGCCAAGTTATTAGTGAGGAAGAACAGACAAGAGAGGGGAGGCTGCAGCAGTTTGCTTAAGCCCAAGTCCATTGGGAAGGGCAATATCCCACTTTCTCTCCTCCTCTTCCCCCTGCTAGAGTAACTGAGTGTAACCTACTTTGCACTTTGAATTCAGTTTGGAGCAATTGAACCAATGAGACAGAACAAAAGAGAGATGAGGAGAGAGACACTGGGACATTTTGAAGGTAGCTAAAAACGCGATGTTAGAGAATCAATCACAACTATCAAAGCTATATTGGGGCAGTTGAAGAGTTTGAGACTCTGTTACCTTTAAAGTGGAAAGAGGTTTTTTGTTGTTGTAGAGTGCACTACCAGAAAACCGTTAGCTAACCCTAAAAGTAATAATTATTTATTATTATTTACCATATTTGTACCACATCTTTCTCACCCCGAAGGGGAGTCAGAGCGGTCTTACAATAGGCAACAATTTGATGACTTACCAACAAACAATAATAGAAATAGACAAAGTCAAGTGAAGGCCAATCCAGTCATGATTGCACATGTTCCCTCTTCTCTTATTGCACTTTTACACTATCAGGTACCAACAGGTTTTTGCTACCTTGAATATTCCTGAAGATTCGTCGACCATCCACTTGCAGGTGTCCCAATCGATGGAACACTGTGGGGATCTACCTGTGACCCGAGGCCGGGAGCCGCGAATGGACCCAGTTAGCGCCACCATGCAACCCCAGGTCAGCGACTCCCACAAGGGGTTGGAAGACAACTCTGGTAACCCTCTGGCCCCGGAATCCATCTCGGAGAGGCGGTGCCCAGATCAGGGCCCACCAGGGAAACAGAGCGGAGGACGCAACGACATCAGCGGCCCCATTACTAAGACTCTGTCGAACGTAAAGAGGGGGCGGTTTAGGACAAGGACCTTTTGGGGAGTGGGTTTTGGCGGTGGGAATCGGGGAGATCCCCCCGGCCCCACTCCTACACCCCCCCAACCCCAGCCAATTGGAGGGCCCAACGAACTATTGGGCACAGGACAAGGTCCACCTTTACCATCATGGACAACACAAGACCCTATTGAGGGGAGGTCACTCAGGCCTTTGTCTGTAACCTGTCATCCCCTGGGGACAGAGGGTCATCACCTGCACACCCCCCCTTTTCAGAGGGAGGGCAGAAGGCCGGATACCTAGGGGACTTGGGGGGGGATGAGGTGCGGGGGCGGGCAATACGTGTGATCTCGGGAAGGGGCAATTGGGACGGTAGACGTAGGCCTGATGAGAGAAGACGGAGGAGCCAAAGAGAGGCTCGTCCCCCTTCTGACCTACGGGCTATCCCTAGGCACGCAGATGCGAAGTTCCCTACTACCTCCTCCAACTCTGGTTCTGGCCAACACCAGGTCCGTGCGAAATAAGACCGGGATCATCAGGGACTTCCTCCTGGTGAGAGATCGACCTAGCCTGTTTGACTGAAACATGGCTCCAGGAGGGAGATGAGGTCATTATGCACGAGGTGGCATCTCCTGGGTTTGTGGCCAGTTATCAGATGAGGACAGAGAGGCGGGGGGGAGGGGTCGCCATCCTCAGCCGAGACACTTTAAATTCCAGGACGATTCCGACGGCGAACATTCCGGGGATGGAGTGTGCGAGCCTGGTGTGGGACCTCAGTGAGAGCGTGGCCTTCCTGCTGGTGTACCGTGCACCCAACGCACCGGCAGGGAGTCTACCCAAGCTGCTGGAGGTGGTCGCGGCGTGGACATTGAGGTTCCCTAAACTTATTGTCTTGGGGACTTCAATGTCCACGCCGATGCCCCCTCAACGGCAGCTGTGGACCTGGTGTCTACCATGGAGGCACTAGGACTCTCACTTTGTAAGACCGGTCCCACGCATCAGGCCGGACACACCCTGGACCTGATCTTCGCCGCCGGAATTAGTGTGACCCTAGCCTCCATTATGGAGGTTCCATGGTCGGATCACAGAGTCCTGGAAGTTCGGTTGGGGGTGGCCTCCCCTCTCGGTAAGGGTGCCGAACCTATTCTGGTTCGCCCGAAGAGACTTATGGAACCCATTAGGTTCCTGAATGCTCTAAGGGAATGGGAACTTCCCAGCGACTCAGTCGATGGGCAGGTGGAATTCTGGAACACCAGTCTTTCCACGGCCCTGGACGAGATCGCCCCAGGCGCTCTCCTCCTCCCCGCAGAAATCGCTCGCCTTGGTTTTACCGAGGAGCTGCGGGCGATGAAGCGGAGGAGGAGACAGTTAGAGGACGTGTGGCGGAATCTCCGTGACGGCGTCGAAATAGGCTTATAAGCAGTTTAAAGAGGCTTATGAGCGAGCTATCAAGGATGCCAAAAAGATCTACTACTCTTCCTTGATAGAGTCGGCTAGCTCACGCCCAGCACAATTGTTTAGGATAATTCGATCTTTGACAACAATCCCAACTGTCCCAAATGATAGGGGTTTGGCACCAACAGCTGAGGTTTTCCAGAGCTATTTCGCTGACAAGATTTGAACTCTCCGCCGGGCCACCGGCCAGTTTCCAACTTGCCTTTCCTAGGCAAGGTGATTGAGAGGGCAGCAGCGGATCAGCTGCAGCAGTTCTTGGAAGACACAGCTGGACTTGATCCCTTCCAGTCCGGCTTCCGTATTGGGCACAGGACGGAGACCGTGCTTGTCGCCATTACAGACCAACTTCGCCGCCAGCTGGACCAGGGTGGATCGGCACTGCTCGTCTTGTTAGATCTGACGGCAGCTTTCGACACTGTAGATCACGCACTGTTAACCCACCGTTTAGCCGGCTCCGGGGTCGGGGGGACCGCCCTTAAATGGGTGGCCTCCTTCCTCCGGGACCGGGGACAACGTGTGGAGGGGGGCGGGGAGGTCTCCGGGAGATCCCCACTTGACTGTGGGGTCCCCCAGGGGGCCATCCTGGTTCGCGACTTTGGTCTGGAGTGTTATCAGTACGCTGATGACACCCAGCTTCTGCTGAGAATGGACGGCAGGCCGGACTCCGTACCCGATTGTTTCCATCAGTGCCTAGAGGCCGTGACTGGTTGGCTGCGGGCTAGCCGGCTGAAGGTGAACCCGTCGAAGACGGAGATCTTGTGGCCTGGTCGACCTGGGCGGGATGAGTGCCGGTTGCCTACCCTGGACGGCCCATCGCCTGTTGTTAAGAGCCTGGGTGTCCACTTGGACCCCCTGCTGGCCATGGAGACCCAGGTCTCTGCAGCCAGCAGGGCGTCATTTTTTCACCTACGACAGGCTAGGCGACTGGCACCCTACCTTTCCAGGAATGACCTGGCCACGGTGATCCAAGCGACGGTCATCTCGAGATTAGACTACTGTAACGCCCTCTACGTCGGCCTTCCCTTAGCGACAGTTCGGAAACTCAAGCTAGTGCAGAATGCCGCCGCTCGCTTTGCTGACGGGAACGTCGGTAAGGGAGCACATCACGCCCATCCTGCGGCAACTGTACTGGCTGCCTATTGAGTACCGAATTGCCTTCAAGGTGTTGGTATTAACCTTTAAGGCTTTACACGGCCTAGGGCCTGCGTACTTGTGGGACCGCCTTGCCCCGTACATTCCCCCGAGATCACTACGTTCTGAGGAGTCGAATTTGCTCCTGATTCCATCGGTCCGCGCCTGTCACCTGTCTGCCACCAGACAAAGGGCTTTCTCTGTGGCGGCTCCGGTACTCTGGAACTCTCTCCCGGACGAAGTCCAAGCTGCCACGGAGTTAACTCCGTTTCGCAGGGCTTGTAAGACCGCCCTGTTCAGAATGGCCTTCAGCTAGGCGAGTATGCCGAATATACTCATCTTCCTAATTAGCACCCTGGTTCAGGGAATGCCATGGCATGTATGTAATTTTAATTTCGGGACCTATGGTACGCTGTTTTATGACGTGTTTTATGTTCATTTTATTGTACGGCAACATGGATGCTACATGTCTGCCGAATTCTTGTATTGTTATCCGCCCCGAGCCTGCAGGGAGGAGCGGAATATAAGATGGAACAAATAAATAAATAAAATAAATAAATAAATAAACTTTCAATTTGCACTTACTTTGTAATTATAGAAGCTGCTCTGTGACCATAATAAAAGTCTCCATATAAGTGTATACAGTATGTGTATAAAGGCCCAGAATGAATGCAGGAAGGAAAACATCTATGTCATCTTGAGCTCACCATGCAAGTGGAAGGATACAATGCAATCAGTTAGAGAAATGCTTTTATAGGAGTCATAATGAGATTTTGCACTTTCTTTTGCTGATTCAGTAGCTGCCTTTCCATGACAAGAAAGGGGATGCAAAAGCAATGCTATTATTCTGTGGGGAGACAGAGAAGAAGTACAGTCACCCCTCCATATCCAGAGAGTTAACCACACACAGCTTGAAAATATAATAAAAATTCAAAAAGGAAACACTGATTTCACCATTTTATATAAGGGATACCATTTTGCTATGCTACTGTGTATAATGGTACTTGAACATCCATGGATTTTGGTTAAAACATTTTTTCACTGTCAGATTTTTCCATGCTGACTAATGTTGGCTTTTTAATGCTTTAAGGCAGAGTTTCTCAAATTATGCTGCTCCAGATGTTTTGTACTTCAACTGCCACAATTCCTAATAGCTGGTAAACTGGCTAGGATTTCTGGCAGTGGAAGTCCAAAAGAGGAAGAGCACAGTTTGAGAAACACTGCTGTAAGTTATTGGCATTGATTTTTTTCCAAGGGTTTGTATAGAGCAGTGGTTCTCAATCTGTGGGTCCCCAGGTTTTTTGGCCTACAACTCCCAGAAATCCTAGTCAGTTACCAGCTGTTAGGGTTTCTGGGAATTGAAGGCCAAAACATCTGGGGACCCACATGTTCAGAACCACTGGTATAGAGCTAGTTTTAGTGCAACTAAGTATTGTTAGAGTTTATTGTTTCAAATGTTTCATTTTTTTTAAAAAAGCTTATGTTTAAAACATTGACATTGTATTGTTTTAATACACTACTCAGTGAAAGATGGGATAATAATATGATTTTGAAGGGGTGGGGGTCCTTGAACTAAACCCGAGTCAATATCCACTTTATGCAGATGTTAAATTTAGTGCAAGGGCAAGTTGAATCTTCCCAGAAATGCCCAATAAAGTGCAGACAAATTACCTTTTTAGACTATAGCTCCAAGAATCTCTCTGCCAGTATGGTGGCCATGCTGGCTATAGGATTCTGGGAGTTGTAGTTTAAAGAGTAACTTTGCTTAGCTCTTGTAATATGTGCATGTGATTTCATCATTTTCTGCTTCTGTGCAGTGGTTGATAAGAAGACACTGTCTAATAATACTCTTTATTTGTATTCTGAGATATACAGAGATATTTGATGTGTAAGACACCATTAACATGTAATGAACTGTCAGACCTGTTCATCTTCTGAAACTGTGCCACCTTATCTGTTTCTGTTTATCTGAAAACAGAGCATTAAAGAAGATTATCTGAGAAATAACAAGAACAAGAGTAGTCTACCAGATTAAGTTCTGAACACATGCATACATAACCTTGTGTAATTACGTTGGGTTTATTGTTTGTGAGTAATGTCCCCAACTAAGTATTAAATTGACAACATTGAGTCAATATTTATAAAGACGATCTTTACCAGAAGAACCACACGGAGTTTGAGTGGCTTTTGTTTCCTTCCAAGTAGTACAGTTCCAGGATAACTGCAAAATTAGGAAGAGTTGTAGTCAAGCGGTGACACTTGTTTTCTAAAAATGCCTCTAAGTTTTACTCCTGTACAAATTGATTTCATTTTGGAAATCTCTTTGATCTTTGCTTCTTCCAAAAATATTTCCCAGAAGCTCTCAGTATTACTAAATACTTTATTTCTATTCCCCAGGTCAGTGTTTTTCAAAATGAAATGTATCAGTTTCTTCCCTGTCTGTTCTCTTGTTCATTTTTTCTTTCTCTACAATTAAAAAATACTAGCTAAATCAAAGATTATTTTTGGATGCTAGATGAAAAAAACCACCAAGAGAAGTCAAGTTTAGTAGCATTAACTACTGACTGGAGATAAGATAAACTCCAAAGGAAGATAAATAATATCACTGTAGCATGGTTAAACATGCTGAATTAGGTGGCACACGATGAGCCTATCTGGCCAGATGTGGCCTAGAGGTCACACTTTGGCCACTCTAATCTAGCACCTGAAAGCAGAGCCTTGTTCTTTGGAAGTTACATTTCCTTTAGCTACTAGATAATATTCCATAATTTGGCTTCTAATACTTTTTATAGCCTAATATTTATTTATTTATTTATACATCAAACTTGTATACCGCCACTCCCCGAAGGCTTGGAGCGGTTTACAGAAGTTTGAGTAGCCCAGACAGCAACATCAAAACGACACAATATACAATAGACATGGGAAAAACAAAAGGATAAGGGAAGGGAGGAGGGGGAGGGATAGAGTCAACGGCAGTGTCCACTAAGGCACCACCCCGCCATCAAAAGAAGGCAGGCGGGGAGGTCCCAGCAGGATCGCCGGTACCAAGGCGCAGGTGGAGAGCGGAGACCACAACCTCCCATGTGGGAGTCTGCGTTGGGGGTCCCGACCTGTCCGCGCAATGTCCTTATCATCTTCCGAGGTAGCCTGGTGAGCCCTTTGGAGCTGCAACTGCCTATAGCAGGAGCTCCAGAACGTCCTGGTTGAGAACGTCCTCTGGGGCCTCACCACTCTCACTGTTGAAGGCCCTTCTTCCGGCGAGCCAGCAGGGGAGCTGGCTCTGCGGGCTCGGTCCTTTCGGTCTCTCCGGCAGGGGGCTGGGTCTGACCTCCAGTCCAAGGTGCGAGGGATGACGTAATCGCCTTCCTTCCACTTCCAGCGTCACCTCCTCCTCTTCCGGGGGCCTCGTTGCTCCCTAGCCAGGTCGTTGTTAGGGGCGGGGCTTCCGGGGCTTCCGGAGGGCTACTGCTTCCAGGTGCTGCTTCTTTCCGAGACCCCAGCACATGGAGTGGCTGGGCGTCTTCAAGGACGCACGCCATGTTGGGTCTCGCCTCCTCAAGTATGCTCCCCCAACTTCTCCCAGCACGACGCCGACGCCTGGAGGCATCTCGGGGAGGGGCCAGGACGGCTGAAATATCGAATTCAGTCATGGACGAACATGCCAGTGCCGGTGGGTCTCCGGGGATCGTCGGTGGGTCCTCAGGGCCTCTGGTTGGGTCCACCATGGAGGGTGAGTGGCTGATCTGGGGGTCGTCCCAGTTGTCAGCGCTCGATGTCGTCGTAAGGACGTTGTCCTCCGCGGAGGCTAGTTCACCCCCAGCAGCAGGGGTAAGTCCCTGGGTGCTAGTTGGCCGATCTTCGGCTTTTGGGGCAGGCCTCTCTCGGTCGGCCTCCAAGGCGCTGGTGGGAAAATCCCACGACTGGTCCCACACAAAATCTTGGTCTGTGGGGGGGACTCGCAAGGGGTCATCCAGGCTGTTGGGTTTCAGGTTCAGGGTTGGGAACTGCACTGTAGAGATCCTCAGCGTCTCCAGTAGGCCACCGAATCTGTTCCCGAATTCCGTGACGTGGTCCATGAGCCTGGTATATTCCTCAAGCAACTCGGCATACGTATGGGGGTCAAGGTGGTCGGCGCGGGGGTCAAGGTGGTCGGCGGTGGGGTCCTGGGCCACTTGCTGCGGCTTCAGTGGGGAGCTGCTCCTTAGGGCTCCATGTGTCTTGGAGGGCTGGGTTCCCCGGTTGGTAATATACCACATCACTAAAGTTTATTTCCTACTTTGCTATATATAGAAATATTCTTGTTTCACGCTGTGTTTTTCTTTGCCTATCACAGAATCCAAGTAAAAACAAATCCAGGTAGCAACTATCTATCTATATTTAAAATTAATGGAAACAGCCATGATAGTGCTCAGTAGTAAACATTTGAGGGGCTGAACTTGTCAAATAACACACAAACTCAACTGATTTCAGTTGTGTCAGCTATTGTGATATTAAATCCTGGCTTTGGGTGACCTGATCAACAGATGAACACTATCAATGTATCTTGTGTCACGGTGAGGCACCTACCCCTTAGGCATGGCCATGCTAACCTCAGGCTCCAAGCACCACATGGGGACCATTCTCGTGTATATGAGGAGCACATAGGCGTTGTCTACTCCAAACTGGATCTGACTTTAACCAAAGTCCAAACTTGTGAGAAAAATATATACAATTACTATGGGTAACTTAAGCAGAAGGAGGGTGGCTGGAAAGAAGACTGAATCTCATCTGATCTAGAATGAGTGGATATTCTGTTTTATGTTCCTCAGGGAGACCTGAGTGAAGCCTACAGACTAGCCTGAAAGAGCCTGTCCAGAGACAACTAATTTATTTATTTAAAACTTTTATATACCGATCTTCTCTACCTCCGCAGAGGGACTCAGGCCAGTAAGAATTCAATGCCAAATTACAATCCAAATTATCATAAAAATAATAAAATATTAAAATACAAGTAGAATAAATACATATAAATACATATAAATCACTTTTTGACTTGCCAGTTTTCAAGCCGCTGTAGTAAGCCCATGAAAACAATGTGGGCTCATGGGAAAGATACACTAATGCTGCTGGAAAAACCCAACAAGAATAAATGCTGTTAGAAAAAAGCCACAAAGTCTTTGTGTCCCCCAACCCACTACTAACTACAAAATTGACTTTTAGGTATGTTGAAGTCCATCTCTTACACATTTTTCTGTCTCATTAGTCCCACATATAAACTAGGGAATGTATAGCCTTCCAGAAATTCTTGTATTTATCCTGAAGCTAAAGTTCTATCAGAAATCCTTATCATCCTACCAATTTTGGTGATACTTTAAAAAAAACCCAGGTAGATGCTGAGGAGAAAAATTCACTGGGGCAGGACAACTATAAAAAGGGCACTTGCTTTCAAATGCCTTTAGTTCAGGTGAATCACAGAATCATAGAGTTGGGAGATATCACAAGACCATCCAATTCAACCTCCAATCTCATGATGAGGTTCCTAGTATACATAGTGATGTTGTATTCCAGAATTTGTCTGGATGTCAACATATGATGCCTATGGGAAAACCTATGCTTAGGATAAAGTAACTGAGTATATCTGGATTCATACCAGTGAGAATAGTACTTAAAATGAAATTGTCAGAATGTAAAGATAACAAACAAATGTTTGAGTTGTGAGTATCTGTTTCTTTTAGTTTATGTTGGGAGTAAAGCTTTTGTTATAATGATTGAATAGCTGCAGCTGAGTTTTACCTGACTCCAGAAGGTGTGGTGCAGCTGTGTGTATAAATCTCCAATGTAACAGACTAGGTTAGATTGATTGATTGGAAAAAAAGTCTGGCTGGTGTAAAGAGGCTGGTGTGAAGAGGCTTGTTGTGCTGGCTGTTGTGCTAGCTGGCTGACTCAAGGAATGTTTATGAAAGAGTCAGAGAAGCCGAAAGGAAGCCTCAAGATAAGCTTGGAGAAATGCATTCATAAACTGCTGGAATGCTGAAATGGTGACAGGAATGCTGGAAGCTGCAATACTGTGTGAGTTAACACAGAAGCCTGTTGCTGAAGAATGTGTGGGAGTATACTGAAAGAGAACTACTTTATATGTTTGTTTTTCTATCTCCACACGGACTGTTTATCTAAAGAGCATGTTGTTGCTTTTTGTTTTGTTTAAACTATTTTTATAGATTAATGGCTAGGCCAGATTCACCGGGCCGAGCGCGTTGCGGTGCAGGGTGTTCTCACCGCCATCTTGGCCAAGGGAGGGGGCTTCTTCTCCCCAGAAGCCCCCTCGGGTGGCGGGAGAGTTTCGCACCACCAGTGCCAGCTGGCCAATGGTGGGGCTGGCACCGCCCCCCTTGCCCCGGCTGTGGGCCAGCCCTCCCCTTTCGTCTGGGCAGTCCACTTCAGGCTGCCCAAGGCTCCTCAACAGGCACTGGGCCTGTTCCTGTTTTTGTCCATCCCACCCACCCTGCTTGCATTCATTGTTTCTATCTTTTTACTTTTCATGCTATGTATTTATTGTTTGGAGGTTGTTAACTTTACTGGCTGTTACTTATGTTCTTTGTCGCAACTCTGTGTTTGTGGGTTCATCGTTGCAACCCCGTTTGGCGTGTGGCATGGGCCCTGGATCTGGCTGGCTTATCACCCCCTGGTGGTAGGGGGATAACGCCCTGGCCCCTGGAGTGCCAAGTTCACGTGGACTGGTAGTGGACTGGTGGCACCCAGGCATGCAAGCGTATTCGGACAACAGCGGGTTGTCTGACCCTGGATCCAGGACCCATGCATGGCTGCCAACCCTTCTTCCTGTTATCAATAAATGAGTTGTGGCCAATTTTATCCCAACAAAATTGTGTCTCTGTGTTATTAGTTATTAGACGGGAGGTGCATCACCCATGCACACGCAAAAGTTTATGCGTGTTTTTTTTACAAGAAGCCAAGCTTTGTTCTTTTTGTTGCTGTTTTGCTCACATGACCATCAACCACCTTCTGTTGATTCTCTGCAACTGTGGATATAGAGGATTACATATCCCATTATCCCATCATCCAACCAACAGAAATAACCGTTTGAGTGAACATCAGGTCTAGAGATTTTCATATTTTTCACTTTCAACCAGAAGAACAGCGTGCCATTTGTAAGGATTTGGTTATTCACATATTTTTGATGGATATATACTCCACTTTTCTATTGAAAAATGGCCTCAAGGTACATTGATGATTCATACAATGAACATAGATATTTATGATAAACATGTTCTGGTAGGGAGATTATGGCAATCTTGGAAGAATCTATATATTTGCTATAGGGTATAAAGACATCTGGAAAGTACATAGTTAGCTGAATCTCAGTGTATGTGCCAGTATTCAATAGGTTAAAGCAGTGGGCCATGGACCAACAGTGGTCTGCAAGAACTAAAATATGGTCCATAGCCTCACGAGATAGACTGGTCTTGCAAAACCCTCTTATTGTGCTGAAGCTTATTTAATATGGTTTTCTGTGGGCAAGCAGATGGCAACTACTGGATGGCATATGTTCTGTAGCAGAAACTAACACTGATGTGGTCAATCCAATGCAATTTTCTGAATCAGCAGCCCAAATAACCAAACCAAATCTAAAGTTGACCAAAAGCTGATTTGTAACCCTTATGGTACTAAAGTTCGAGAGTTGTCCCTGATCAAAGTTGTTGGGAACCACTGAGTTAAAGGAAAAATGTGCTTCTATGGTTTGTTAAACAAAGAATCAGCAGACCTTTCTACTGTTTTCTATACACTCTTTAATGATTCTTTAAAAAATAATACTCCTTTAAAAGACACTCTGGTAACCATTCACAGAATGGTTTAAATAGACTGGAGATGAATTTTTATTAAGCTTAATCAATCAAGTACACAAAAACATTTATCCATCCTCCCATAAAAATAGGAACACAGCTGAGAGCTTTCTTTCTTTCAGATATTTTCAATGCTTGTGCTGAGCAGTGGCGTGGTGGCGTGTATGTTTTCTTTATAAAAGCCGAATTTCCCTCCTGGGGTTTTACAATGCCGTTTGTATAATCATTTATGAGAAATAAGAGAGAGATAAATTAGCACATTGGGGCAGTTTGAAACAGCAACAAATGAACTTCCAGTCATATTTTACATCTGGCCCTGTTGGAGTTAACTCTTTCAATACTATAACTATTTGTTACAGAAGACAAAGTCAAAGGAAATGATTTTCCAGCTGGAATGACTTTATGGCAAATGCTGCAGTCAGTGTTACAATCTTGGCTTTCTGTAAACCCTTTTTTCCGATTTACACAATTCAAATGTTTCACAAAGAAAACAAAACAAACAAACAAATGGTATGATTGAGTTAAAGTGAAATAAACTGTCAAAGCATTGAAAAATATCCTGCTTTTTACAAAAATTAATAATTATGTTATATGAAACAATCTAGCTATTTTTGACAAGCCTGCATCTTTCCACTCAACACTACTCTTATAAAATAAAACAAAATAACCATTTATGAGCTTCAGAGGGCCTTTCTTTCTATACATGCCTCAAAACTCTGAAGTACCCGGTAGAAAAGAGGGTGTGGTCAGACTAAGCACAGTTGGAACACAATTAGAACTCTAATTAATTAATGTACTTATTATTTATTTATTTGGATTTGTAGACCGCCACTCCCAAAGGCTCGGAGTGGTTTACAACACAACTCAGTAACAGACAATGGGTAAAACATAGAATAAGATATACATAAAACAGTAAATAAAATATGTTTAATTCACAGGGTTCCAAACGCTTGTCTAAACAAATGCGTCTTGCAGGCTTGATGGAAAGAAGCCAAATTTCTGATGGTAGTGAATTCCAGAGGGCTGGGGCAATGATAGAGAAGGCCCTGCGCTGTGTCAAAATCAGATGGAAAGATTTCACACTAGGAGTGGTGAGAAGGTTCTGGTCTTCAGAACGGAGTGATCTCGGGGGGTTATATGGAATCAGGCGATCCCGTAGGTAACTTGCTCTCAGTGTGGACTCAGATAACCCAATTCAAAATAGATATTGTGAGTTTTTCTGCCTTGATATTCTGGGATATAGGGCTGTGTGGAAGGGCCCCAAGAAGCTTCTTTGATGGATGACCGATGAACTTTTTCACATTTTTCAGGGTCACCATGAGTCAGAAATGACATTAAGGCATACAAAAAACAACACAATGCACAGGATAATGTAGTTTGTTAGAGTCTGAAAAGTTAAAAATATGAACGTGCTGAAGAGAATACAAGGTGCTGTAATTGTAATATTTCATTCTGCAAGGTACCTAAGGCTCCCATTGTAAATAATCTTTCTATTGAATTTTATAGTACTTCCTTCTGACTAATAGGAAAGCATTGTTACTTAAAAAAAATTATAGCATGAAGAAAATGAACGTTGGAAGTGATGGCATCCTTTAATTATCTTGTGTGCATGTGTACATACATAGCATGCGGAAGCAAAGATCACGGAACTAAAAGGGAAAGAAGCACTCATTTCCTCTATTAGCAAAAACTACAACAGAAAGGTCAGTTGTGGGAAAACATGCTCTCATTAAATAAATATCAGAAAGTGTATGCATGTTCATATTCAGAGCTCGCTTTAATTGGAGATTATTATAACGCAAACAATAATAGAGTAAAGGTTCTGTCGTGTAAAATGTGTAGAAATCATAAAAACTAATGATGCTTAGTACAGATGCAACAAAATATGGAAGGAAGACAGCCCCAAGTTGGCAAGAGCCTCACTATTTGATAAACCAACTGGATGAACAAACTGAAATGAAGCAAGCATGACTAATACAGGTAACCAATACATGGGGTAAAATGGAATAAAATTAAACATTTTATTTAAATTAGTAACACTTTTTTGAAATACTCTGGTTACACTTGTTCTCTCAAGGCAGTAGCATTTTAATGATATGAGTATTGTCAATAAGTTCTCACAATGAATTTAAAAAATATTTTTTAAAAATCATGGCACTAGTGCTTGATATCAGCCTTTGCTTATCACTGCCACTAAAATCATTGGAGTTTTGGAATGGGAGAAGTCCCAGCAGATTGGAGGAGGGCAAATGTGGTCCCTATCTTCAAGAAGAGAAACGTGGACAACCCAAACAATTACCATTCAGTCAACCTCACGGCGATACCAGGTGAGTTTCTGGGAAAGATAGTTTAGGAAGTGGTCTGCAAACAATTAGTAAGGAATTTATCAAAAACAAGTCATGCCAGACTAATCTGATCTCTTTTTTCCATAGAGTTACAAGCTGGGTAGATGCAAGGAACACCGTAGATATAGCATATCTGGATTTCAGTAAGGCCTTCAACAAGGTCCCCTATGACCTTCTGGCAAACAAACTAGTCAAATGTACATAAGAACATAAGAAGAGCCATGCTGAATCGGACCTCAGCCCATCTAGTCCAGCATTCTGTATCACACAGTGGCCCACCAGTTGTACACGGGGATCTCGAGCAGAAGGGAGGGCAAAACCCTGACCTGCTCCCGACCCCCCACAACCAGTACCCAGGGAAATCCTGCCTACCTCAATCAACTCCGAGGTGGCACTTGAATGTCCTTTTCAGTAAATACCGATACACTTGGTATCCATGAATCTGTCTAATCCTGCCTTGAAGCTGTCCAGGCTGACCGCTGTCACAACCTCTTCTGGAAGTGAGTTCCATAACCCAATGACCCTCTGGGTGAAGAAATATTTCCTTTATTAGTCCTAATTTTCCTACCTTGGAGCTTCAAGGAGTGCCCTCTAGTCCTAGTGTTTTGTGACAAAGAAAACAGTTTTCTTTATTCACCTTTTCTATCCCATGCATGATTTTATACACTTCGATCAAGTCACCTCTTAAACGCCGTCTTTCAAGGCTGAAAAGACCAGGCGTTGCAACCTGGTTTCATAAGGGAGCCGCTCCATCCCTTGGATCATTCTTGTTGCCCTTTTCTGTACCTTTTCCAGTTCCGTTATATCCTTCTTAAGGTGCGGAGACCAGAATTGTACACAGTACTCCATGTAATCAAGGCAAAACTACAGTTAGGTGGAACTGTAATTGGTTAAGTGTACCAACCAAGAGGGTGCTCACCAGTGCTTCCTCTTCATCCTGGAAAGAAGTGACAAGCGGATCGCTGCAGGGTTCTGTCCTGGGCCCGGTCCTCTTCAACATCTTTATTAATGACTGAGATGAAGTTTTAGAAGGCATTATCATTAAATTTGCAGATGACACCAAATTGGGAGGGATAGCCAATACTTCAGAGGACAGCAGCAGAATTTTAAATGATTTTACAGATTAGAGAGATGGGCCAAAATAACAAAATGTAGTCCAACAATGACAAATGCAAGATACTCCACTTAGGTAGAAAAAATGAAATGCAAAGATACAGAATGGGGGACACCTCACTCGACAGCGCTACATGTGAAAAAGATCTTGGAGCCCTCATGGACAACAAGTTTAACATGAGTCAATAATGTCATGCAGTGACTAAAAAAGCCTATGGGTTTTTGGCCTGCATAAATAGGAGTATAGTGCCTAGATCCAGGGAAGTCATGCTACCCCTCTATTCTGCCTTGGTCATCTGGAACACTGTGTCCAATTCTGGGCACCGCAGTTGAAGGGAGATGATGACAAGCTGGAATCTGTCCAGAGGAAGGCAACTAACATGATCAAGGGTCTGGAGAACAAGCCCTATGACGAGTGGTTTAGCTTGAAGAAGAGAAGGTTGAGAAGAGACATGATGGCCATGTATAAATATATGAAGGGAAGTCTTAGGGACGAGGGAGCAAGCTTGTTTTCTGCTGCCCTGGAGACTAGAACACAGAACAATGGCTTCAAACTACAGGAAAGGAGATTCCATCTGAACATTAAGAATGTCCTGATTGTGAGAGCTGTTCAGCAGTGGCACTCTCTGCCCCGGAGTGTGGCAGAGGCTCCTTCTTTGGAGGCTTTTAAGCAGAGGCTGGATGGTCACCTGTCAAGGGTGCTTTGTATGTGATTTTCCTGTTCCTTGGCAGGGGGTTGGACTTAATGACCCATGAGGTCTCTTCCAACTATATGATTCTATGATTCCTTTAAAACAATGCATATCTGAATGTGTGAGTGTATGCACTGCCTTCAGCTGTCTCACCAGAGAGTCCTCCCCTAAAGCTTCTTACTTGGAGTTAACTGAACCAGAAACTCTCCTCCAGCAATATATTCATTTGGACATTTGGGACATAATGTATGACCATGTCTAATACAAACTGTGGCTTGTGGAGACATGCTAATGTAAGCAATGTAAATTGGTTGAACTGCACTCCCTGATGAGTGTTTGATAACTTCTTGAACACTGCTCAGTTTTTCCTTTACCTCCCAGTTTGGGCTGATCCTTTTGATAAGGAGTGATACTTGTAGTAAAACTTCCACTTTGGTATTTGGGAACATGGAACAAAACCCATATTTCCCCTCTGGAAAAAACAAACAAACATAGTTTATCCATATTCATAAAATATTAAGCCAATTCTGCTCATGGCAGAAAAGGAAATTATTTCTCTTCTCTCAAATATTTTCTTATTTCTTTTTTGCTCTTGGGAACTGCAATGCCATTAGCTTAATTTGACTTCATTATTCACATTTTCTACCCCTCCCAGATTCTTGTTCTGAATAAATTGTCCATGATGCTTGGCTTTAATTAGTACTGAGTTTGGCAACAGCTTAGTAAAAATAAATAAATTGTTCTTTTCATTCCTCTGTGAAAAAAAGTGGATTATTTAATAGTTTCTCCAAAACTAATTAATTTTAAATGGACATATTTCAGATTAGATTTAGATGAAACACTGATTTCTTTTCAGTTGCAATTTCCTCTCCCTACCATACAAAATGGTGAGTTGGCATTCATTAAATGTCTATTTATGCGTAGTCAGTACACAAACTGCACTCTCTCCACCAAGATCTTCCCTATGAGAATTGAAGCATCTCTAATGAATATGAAGCAAGTGTCCAGCTATCAGAGAAAAATACCATCTACGGTACCAATTAGTAATGTTGCTGAAGTTTTTAATTAGTTAATTCACAATACAAATTTGTCCAGCTCATAATGCTTGATTATATTCTAGATGGGGCACCATATCCTTTTGTTGCTGCTATGTATCCGCAAGTCATTTCCAACTTATAGGGATCCTAGGATGAATCCATCACATATTGGCAGCATTTCAATGCCTTAAAATAAGATACAATTGGTAAACTTTTACATTAAAAACCAAAGAATTAAAAAAATCTAAAATGATTACATCAATTATTATAGCTTGGAGAAAAGTGAAAAGATTGCAATCTTTTAATATTTGAAGGATGTCTTCTGGAAGATGGAGCTCGTTTTCTGCTGTGCAGAGACTGAAACAAGCACCAGTCGATTCAGATTAAGAGAAAATGAGATTCTATCTAAACATTAGGAAGAGCTTTGACTTTAAGAGCTGATTAGCCTTAAAGAATGGTAGTCTTTCCATCTTTGAAGATCTTTATGCAAAAGTTGGGTGGCCATGTGTTAGGAGTGCTGTAATTGTGTATTCCTATATGGATGGAAGATTGGATTAGATGGCCTTGTGGTCTCTTTTAAGTCTGTGATTCTTTCAATACCAGGAGGGCCAACCATTGGAAATGTATTGGTTCCTCCAGAGGTCCGCACTCCTAGGCACTCAAATGCCTCCATCCTCTAGTGGGCATGGAATTTTTTTTTAAAAAAAAATCCATTGTACTATTTTAGATATAAGAGAAAAAGTAATCTGGAAATCTTTTCTGGTGCATATCCTTAAAAGAAGCTTCTCCTGATTTTGAAATAGTCCAAGGTCCTCCAACATACACTCAAATAATATATTACAATTGATTTGATTTCTGACTAATTGTTCTGTAATTTATCTATGAAGATGTCCAACCTCTAATAGGAGACAAACAAGAAGAAGAGGAAACAGTCAGAATAATAAAAGAAAATTTAGCAGAAAAATCTAATGAAACATAGCAATGTGTTGTTAAAACAAGTTTAGTGCATTTCAGCTAGGCAAACTATCACTATATACAAAATTTTAAATTCCACCTTGGAACTTGAAATTTAAATTTTGCAATTAGTTGTCATAAACTCTTATCTATGAGTTCATCATATGGGCTAGTTTGTCCATCGTACGCTACTTTCTCTCCCCTTTATGATAAACATGTTCTGGTAGGGAGCCCATTACACGATGTACATTTACTTCTGGTGGGGCTCCATGGCAAAAGGGGAGAGAAAGTGGCATATGCTATGGTAGTGGCAACATGGGAGGCTTCCTGCATTGCATTGGCAACAATGGGGGGAAGCTGAGTGGAGGACACTTCTACCCATGGGATGAGGCCAGGGGTAAGGTGATCTGGGGTGTGAGGCGATGGATTCTCCACTCCCCACCCCCATCAGGACTCCATGGATTTGCCATGATTTGTGGTGAATCCCAACCTTGATATGATAAGGTCTCTAATATTAGTTATTTAATATTAGTTATTTAAACTGCAAATTCAGTTGAGCCATAGCATCTTAACATAAATTCACTGAACAGAGCAAAAAGATGACAAATCGGTAGTTCTTTCAGTAAAGTGTCCAAAATGATGGTTCCTAGGGCAAATCTACACTGACCAATTAGGCTGGATCTACATTGCCATGTATCCTACGACTGATCCTGGATTATCTGCTTTGAACTGGATTATATGAATCTGCACTGCCAGGTAATCTGGGAACAGATCCTGGGACGTGTAGATCCACCCTTAGAGCGAAGGGCATTTTAGGTCCCTTCTACACTGCCATATAAAATCCAGATTATTTTCTTTGAACTGGATTATATGACAGTGTAGACTCATATATTCCAGTTCAAAGCAGATAATGTAATTTTTTCTGCTTTGATAATCTAGATTATATAGCAGTGTAGAAGCGATGTAATGCTTTATCTATACTGCCATATAATCCAGATTATCAAAGTAGGTAATCCACATTATCTACTTTGAACTGAATTATATGAGTCTACACTGCCATTGAATCTAGTTCAAAGCAGATAATCTGGATTTTATATGGCAGAGTAGATGGGGCCCAAATCAGCTTCATGACAGCCAAACTATGCACAAAGTTGATCCAGTTTAATGCTGTCTTGATCCTCATTAACCAAACCCAGGACATTGGGCCAGTGTAAACAGTTGGGCCTGTGCTGAGATAGAATTGACGGCAATATCCCAAAAAGTGATACAATATGTAAGAATAAATAAAATAAATATATCTGTCAGCAGTTAGAAATTTAACTCTCATTTCTTTTCAGGACAAGAGAATGTGAGGACGTTTGTGCTGAGTGGAAGAATTCAGACAATTTATTTGCTCCCAGGCAACTTGTGCTAATAGGGAAGCAATGATACAAATATTCAATACTTCTTCCAAAAAAGTCATTAAAATGAAAAAGGAGCTAATTAATTACTACTCCCAGATGAGGTGGCAGAATCTGGTTATTGTGCTCATACTTCTGATTGAATTCAGGGTGAAGCCATAGTCTGAAATCTTAAATGCAACTCATCAATGGCTCACAAGTTTTTGCGGGGGTTCCATAATAAAGAATATGGAAACACCGCATATTGTGGTACTTAGTATGAGACTAAAAACCACACTGTAGAACTATAACAATCTGACACCACATTAATGGCTATTGCTCAATGCTACAGCATTCAGAAATTTGTCGTTTTGTGAGACATTTACCTTTTTTTGACAGAGAAACACCAAATCTCATTGAGCTGTGGTGCTTAAAGTGCTGTCAAACTGCTGTCAAACTGCTATAACCTGGTAATGAGAAAGATCTCTAGGTTGAGAAAGAAAAAAAAAGAAAAAAAGGGAAAGATCTATATTCCACCATGGCACTCAGTGCTCAATCTTTGACCATTCACTAGTTTTCAGTCTAACTTACTTTATAAGTTTTCTATGTGAGACTTGAATATTGACCAATCATTGCCACTGATTATTATTTTATTTTTTCTATTTTTATTTTTAGCTTTTTAAAATTATTTTTTCTTTTCTTTTCTATATACTATTATTATCCTGTTTTTGCATTTTAAATTTGTAAAAATTTCAATAAAGATTATTTAAAAAAATATTGACCAATCATTGCTCAGTTATAGGTGGCTTCAATGTGTTATTCCATAGTAACTTCCTAAGACCTGGAAAAAATATGGAATAGGAAAGAAACATATATAGAGAGCACCGAATTCCTTTGGAGGGAGAGTGGGATATTAATGTAATGATATGATATGTAAATTCAGTGGCCTGCAAGAACACAAAGCGGATGCCCACATCCTGTGATACCAAAATGTCTGCTTCACCCAGTCCTGAGATTTTCCTCTAGATGAAGTTGGGCTTTTAGGTAAGGACGATCAAAGCTTTTGAATATAGGCTGCTGTGAAATGCAACATATCAAAAGCTTCTAAATCACCTCCTTCTTTGGAAAATAAAATGAAGAGGAACAAAAGCTGCAATTCAGTGAGTTCTTACACAAATGGAGTTGAACTGTACTTGTAGCAACAAAATGGACACATCTCTCCCATCAGCCTTTTTCATTCTAGGGCTGACATAATTCCATCTCTTTTTCATCTCCTTGTCTTCATTACTCCAGATGGCCTAATGGGCTGTATTTTTACCTCTTCGAGCCATTTTCCTTGAGGGGAAAAAATAAAATCACACCCCTGATCAGAGATGTTCCTTTTGATTCACTTTCCAACTTTTTGACACTTTGCAAGGATGTGCCGAATATAAGAAACCAGAACACACACAAAGTCTTCTTTTCCTTTCATCTTGGGAGCCTCTGTTGTCAAGATTAGACCTCCATTATATTAGTCCTCTTTTATTTTGGGTCCTTTGTGATATCATTTATGCTACTATCCTTCCTTGTTATAATCTCTCAATTCTTGCCTCAGCTCTCTCAATTTAGTGAATATCTCATGCTGCGTGTCTGATATGGGAGTCTTCATCATACCCCTTTCCAACATATTCTTTCAGATATCTTGCCTGGTATGGAGTGTTCCTCTCGCATAGCCTTTGATAAGAATTAAGATTTTAAGATATACATACAAATATTGCTTTATTCAATGCCTATTTTATTTTGCAGAAATGATGTAGTTGTGCCAAACCTAGCTATCTCTTTGTGCTGCAGTTGTGTTTTTATTTTATCTTTCACAATAATTCCCTGGCTATATATTAAAATATCTATCTATCTCATCATCTGTCCTATACTATTTCATAAGAGACCAGAGTAAGTATAATAAAATTCATTTAAACAATTTAAAGTGATTTTAAAAATTTAAAACAGTACAGTATAGTAGGCTTGTGGTATTGTCTGGGGTTTGGTTTCTGCTTCCCCCGTGGATACCAAAATCCATGGCTAGCTACTAGGTGATCCATTTAAGAAATGGTTCAAAGTCATTACAAAACTGGGGGGCACCGGCACTTCATTTCTAAAGTATTTCTAAAGTATACTTAGCTACTCAAGGCCCATTATGTACAATGGCATAGTAAAATAGTGTTCCTTGTATGAAATGGTAAAATCAAGGGATTGCTTTAGAGATTTTTTTAAAAAAAGATTTTCAAACAGTGGTTGGTTGAAACCATAGATACAGAATCCATGGATACGGAGGGCTGACTGTAAAGTCCAATGAATTTTATGTATTTATTAATTAAAATATTTATATTCCCCACCCTGTACCCCAGGATATCAGGATAGCATCTAATAAAATCTTTTTTAAAAGTTTAAAACAGAGACAGGCTATGTTACGGGTCACATTGTCGCCTCCACCCCAGGGCAGTAATTATTACCATCCTCATCCTCGTCATCAGTCTTTGTGGCATGTGGTTTTATTCCCCCAGACCACTTTAAAACTAGAAGAGGCCTTTTAAAACCAATTAGAAATGACTTTGGATGGTTTCCTTTTTGTTTCCCTTCCCCGGTCTTTTACTGGGTCTAAAACACCTTTGAACAAAAATAACAACAAAAAGAAAACAAGAATCACATAAGAACTATGTACCCAAATCCATGAAGATAAGGAACGGAAGCCACAAACTCCATTTTATCTTTTTTTTCTTTTTTTCTTTTCTGTCTTTCTATTTCTTCCTTCTTCCTCTCTTCCCTCCACTCCCTCCCTCTATAATCCTTTTTTCCCTTCCCCCTTTTTCTCATTTTTTGATCATTTTCTGTGAATTAATTGGAAACTTCAATCAAAATTATTTTAAAAAATGGCTCTAAGGTGGCCATTTCATGAATTATACTTTGCTCACTCCTGGTTTAAACTGTAAGAATTATTTACAAATGCAAAAAAGTATATTATAAAAAGTACTTCTGCGAAAACAAACACAGAGGATTTCTTCAAGTAAAAGGAAATGGGGGAGGAGACAGTGGGAGGAGAATGTCTCCCATTTGATGGGAAGGCAAAGAGATAACTTTAAAAGGATTTAAATGAAGGAAAACACGATGGGGTAGGAAAACCATTTGTTTAATTTCCAAGCAGGGTGTTGCAAAGCTTAAGGGGAAAACAACAATACCCGACACTTTGTTTATTGCATGGGATGAAGCATTTGATTGGCTATATGAGCTTTGAACATGGAAGAAGAGAAGTATTTGAGTCTGGTACTGCTAGCCTTGTGCATCTTCAAGTATTTTCTGACCTATGGAGAACCTATCACAAGGTTTTCTTGGTAATCTTTGTTCAGAACAGGATTGCCTTTACTTCTTTCAGAGGCTGGCAATACGTGACTTACCCTAAGTCACCAGTGAGTTTCATGGCCGAGTGGGAATTTGAACCCTATTCCCCAAATCATAGCCCAATCTCTCTGTTCATCAGTAGGCGCAGCAGCCATGACATCTTCTAAATAAGCCAAATTAGTTTTCATGAAAACAAATCATGGTTGCTAATAATATATCCCTCTAAACTGATTATCAGCATTACAGCTTTCTGTAAGCTTCTTTAATTTTGAACTGAGAAAATTATTTGGTGATAGCTAATTTGAGAACAAAACAGATACAGCTTGACAAAGCATTTGTGGAGCAGCATCAAAATGCAAAACCATGTGTTTTCCCCCCTCCCTTGAAGGAAGTAAAATAGGTTAAATAACGATGGTTTTATTCCTTTCCATTCCTGCCCCATATTGTGCTTGTCTTGAAGACTTAACATTGCTATTAAAATTTAGTAGCTTAGCTATTTAGTGTCAGCTGGGAGAGAATTATGGCCAAATATTAGCATAAGTGGCTGGATGACCTTTGCTTTTCTCTCCTGCTTTCTTAACTTTTTGACAAAATTCATGCGATTGCTCTTTCCGGAGAAGCAGTGTGCTCTGCAAATGATCTTTGCCACGTACAGTTCTCTGTGTGTACAAGTGCACAAGTGTTGTTTTCTGCTGATGATAATGAAGTGCAGCGAAGCGAGCAGAGGTTGTGCATTTGGAGCTAATGGAAGCAGCCACATATGTCTTATGATTAAAAGGGAAAAGGTGTCTGGAGCTGTTAATCCTTCCCCTCCCTCTATCACATCCCAAATGAGCTGCATTCCTCATTGAGAAGAACAAGCTTCACCGGGAGATGGGGTCCAATTAAATATTCCACCCTCTGGGGGGACATTTGGAATGTCTTAAGTCCCTGTTGTTAATTTGCATACTTTGTCCTCCAGAGCGAAACTGAGTATTAAAATTGTATTTTTCCATATATGTCTTTCTTCTGTCATAGTCTCACCACCTCATCAGATGGAATTTGAGAAGCATCCCAGGATACTTCCCTGCCAGTCTTGTGATGGATGGGAACCTTGCCTATCTCATGACATAGTTGGACTTCTGGTGGAGGCCCTAACCACAAATGGAGTGGAAGCATCACATGAAGCTTTCCCAACATGGGAGCTTGCCTGTGCTGGTTCAAGTGGACCCTCGCTGCTTGATCGATCTTTCCCATGTGTGATGGGGAAGCATTGCTGCAGGGGAGCATCACGTAGGGCGATGGATTCTCCCCACTGCCTTTCTTTTCTTCAGCAAAGCCTTTGTGATATGGTTGTCAGTGACATTATCTAGTTCTAATTAGAGATATATCATGTATACTTGTGGCACAGCCTAATAAACTGCTCTGAAACTGAAATGGAAAAACCCCATGGGGGTCCCTCTGACCACTCAGATTCCTACTACTTTGCTTTATAATCAAAGCAGATAATCCACACTATCTTCTTTGAACTGGAATATATGAGTCTTCACTACCCTATAATCCAGTTCAAAGCAGATAATCTGGATTTTATATGGCAGTGTAGAAGGGGCACCAGGCCTAGAAAATTCAATAATACATGTGAGAAGTTGAGTGCCACCACTTGTAAAATTGAAGCTTGACCAGAAGAGGAAATAGACAATAAGGTAGACTCAGGCTGGATCTCCACTGTAATTTAAATCCAGATTATCTGTTTTGAACTGTATTACATGGCAGTATAGATTTATATGAGTCTGCTTATCCCAGACTCATATAATCCAATTCAAAGAACATAATCTGGAATCAGATCCTGGGATATAGGGTAGTGTAGAGCCAACCTATGGTACTGTCTCCCTTCTCGCTACTAGACATGTAGACTAGATGTCCTTTGTTCTTCTACAAAATGTAGGTGTTACTAGTGTTCTTATTAAAAGGTATCTACTCATCTTCATGATGGTTAATAATGTAGATGCCTCCATAAAAGCCATAAAAGGTCCAAGGACTTTATGAACTATTAGGATCAATCAGTGAACTAATTACTGGCTCATACCTTATTTATTTTCTTTTAATAGAGCTGCAGTGAGAAACATTTGATCTTTCACATGTTGAATTGGACGTTCCACATTACTCACCATTTGCTTTGTTGGCTAGGGCTGCTGGGAGCTGTAGTTCATCACCTAAGATCTCTTCACATTCTGTGACATTTGGCCGGCTGTTGCCGGTGAAATAGCATGCATACAGGGCACCACGAGGGGACTCAGAGTGGTTTCCAAGTAACATCACCAAAGCATACAGAGTAAACAAGATAAGCATAAAATTAACAAAATAGCATAAGCATAACATTATCACAATAACACACACATATTAAAAGCAATACTTCTGTTCAGAGCAATTAAAAAGGCTGGGCCAAGGCTAGTGTGAAATCAAAATATGAGGGGCCCGGGAATTGAGTACAGTGCTATAACAGGCTAACAGCAATAGCAGGTACTGGTCTGTGACTGCTCAATTCCAGGGCCTATTAGAAGATTGACTGCGATAATAGGTAGGAAGTACCTATTATTTCCCTTGGAAAAGCATTCCAGAGGCCACTCCCGAGAAGGCCCTCTCTCTCGTCCCCACCAACCGTACTTGTGACGGTGGTTGGAGCGAAAAGAAGGCCTCTCCAGAATATCTTGGAGTTTGTGCCGGTTCATAGAAAGAGATGTGATCACGAAGATAGGCAGGGTCTGACCCGTTCAGGGCTTTATAGGTCATAACCTGCACTTTGAATTAGCATCCTGTCCCCATCAAAGGGGTGAAAAGACAGCATTGCCCCATTGCCCTTTCCCCCATCATGTGGGGAAAAGAAAGGGAAAATGTAGTTCCATTGAGCTACCCAAAAACATTTTTCTCTCCATCGTAGCAGAGGAAGCATGTTGCGACGCTTCCCTTCCACTTTGGAAGGAATATGGGTAGGCCCAAGCCAGCATCATCTGATGATGGTCAGCAGGCCCCATCCAGAAAAGGAAAAAGTGGTCAAAAATCCCCATGTGCTAAGGTCCCTAGGGTACTACATTGTTGCTATCTTTGCAACAGTCTGAATGTTAGCACCAAATCACGTAACAAAATATTGTTTCGAGATAAGAGTGCTTTGAGATAAGAGCTACATCAAGGAATGAATTAAACTCTTAATTCAAGGTATCACTGTATATGGTCCCTTCAACCTGTCAGTTAGATTCCAAGCTCTGCCAATTAGAAAATTACCTCTTGATGTACTGGCAGGGGACTTCCTCATTGATTCTTCGCTGCTGTGAAAAACTGTAGTTCTTTTATTTCTCAGTAAGTTTAAGACTTATCTTAGCAATTAAGTGATATTATCCTATAGCCTTTAATCCCTGCTAAGATTGTAATTAAATGTTTCCAAACTCAGCAAAACAATTTAAGCTTTAAGAGAATATTTGAGAGTTCCATTCGAAAGCTTGTTTAATCCTTGTTTTCAGGCAATAATGCTACCTATCAATTTGAAAATTGCAGAAATTTTATAATTGCACACACATGTGTAAGTATTTGTCTTCAAGTTGCTTGTGGACGCCATGACTTTCAATGCCATGAATTCCGTGGGGTGCATCAACACCAGATTAATTCCCATGGTTCAATGCTGTCGTTTTGACAGGCAGTAGCATGCTTTGGCAGAGAAGATTAAATGTATTGATTCCATAGTATTTATTTAATATTTATTATTTATTTACTTCACTATATAATAATATAATACGTTTACTTTTGTACCTCTCCTTTCATTACAAAAAATCTCTACAATTAATATAATTACTTCTGCTCCTTTCCCCCCGTATAACAACAAAATTCATAAAAACATTTCAACAATATGAAACAACCACAAAATACAATAGATAGTGAACATCTAACAACCTTCAATAGCCTCAATAGTGCACAGTTCTGAGTTTGGGTGGGCTACTGGTGCCAAAGGATAGGGTTGATGGAATAAAGTACTAAAGGCCGATGACAAGATTAGGGTCTGGGGGGTAGTGTAAGGAGGGCACTATGTCTCTAAAAAGGAAACAGTGGTAATGTGCAAGATCTAATTATGGATCAAATTGGGAGCCAGAATTATTTGCGGAACTATCCAGCTGAAAGCACAGTGGAACATCCACATCTTTAGTTCTTTCCAGAAGGTCGACAAGGTGGGTGCCAGTCTAATCTCCCTGGGGAGAGAGTTCCGGAGCCAGGGGGCCACCACCGAGAAGGCCCTCTCTCTCGTCCCGCACCAACTACATTTGTATACCACTTTTCTCACCCCAGAGGGGGACTCAAAGTGGTTTCCAACATAATTATGGCAAAATTTAATGCCTCACATACAGAAACCTAACGTAATGATGATAACATACAATTATCAATTAAATCATAAAACACGGCACCATTTATATATTAAAACATGGAATTAAAAACATAGCAATATAAACATTAAAATCACACAATCCAACAATCGTAGTTTTGAAGCAGGGCAGTTAAAATGGTGTCAAGCTGCATTAATTCTACAATGTAGATGCACCCATAGGGGCTTCTTAGGCAAGGAATATTCAGAGATGGGTTTGCTAGGTAAACACCCATAAAGTCAATCTAAATACATGCTTGGGACTAAAAAAATACTAGCCAGGATAATGTGAAATAGAAAGCAAAAAAGAGTAGGAGAATGCATTTGATATCCCCTCCCAGCCTCTAACTAGTTTGAATTCTCTCTGCTTCTGCATAACAGCCCTGTACTACTCAGGATGCTGTGTCTTTGCAGTGGCCTGCAAACTGCCCCATTAGTCTTTGCCTGGCCTTCAAATGTAGACTACAAATCATGCACGACCGTTAGGTGATTGCTCTCATCTGTACTCGGATGAAACTTGCCAGACACGTTTCCCTTGTGACTTATGGTTAAATCATGATTTGAACCTTGAGATCTCTTCATTGCATTATGTGTGTTTAACTAATGAAATTGGCTTCATGGGAGCTTAGTTTAATAGGCTTGGATTACAAATGAGGCTTCAGCTCCCATTAGCATACATTCTAAATTGGCCTTTTTCACTGTAAATGGTCACACTAGCTTGGCCTCTCGATAGTAAGACTGCCTTGTGCCTGAGTGCTTGCATTGGTTATGTGAAGATGATGGATTAATACGAGCTTACCAGGGTTGCCCTATTGAAGAGTTTTATTTACTGTTTTCAACCCCAGTAATGCTCCTCTTAAACAGATGTGACAAAGAAGTCAGCATAAGGTTGGGTCTTTTCAGCTACAAGCCTAATTATACTTAATACTAAATAAGGTCCACTTAGTTCAAATGGCCTGCTTTGAGAGAATGTCTTTGGGAATGTACTCTTGCCAGAGCTGGCCCAAAATTTAAACAAAGAATGAGCCTTTCTTTGCTGTTAGCCAAAGTTTAATTCTTGTTACCCAAAGATGTTCTCAAATGCATATGAGTAACCATTACTGGAAACACGATGAATTAGACCAGTGATCTAATTCTTGTAGTGATATTATGCATGTGAAATGACCCAAAAATATATGGAGAAGGCAGGAGCTTGACGCAGCCATACCTTTATCTGCAACCTGCCAAGACTAGTTGGTTTGTGGTAGGTCATTCTTCTCTGGCCGATCTACAAGAGAACTGATGTGCATAAACAATTAAAACCACCAATTATATATATATATATACACCATTTAAAATAATTTTAAACCATGCAATCCTACCTAGCACCTTTGTCCTATTTTGCTGCAACTATGCAATTGGGAAAATTTCATCATTCTCATGAGAATGTAATCTCCTTCACAGTAATGATGGAAGGATATTATTGCACAAGGGATCTCAAATTTGTTGACTTTTTCCTGTTAGTGAAAAAAGATTATCCAACTGCCATTCAAGCAAAATGTGAATATAAGAGAGACACAATATCATGTGATAAACTACATCCAAATATGCTTTTATCCAACTGTAATTGCACTTTATTAGTGTCTTGTAATGATTATCCTGTTACATGAGGGCCAGCGTGGTCAAGTCAGATACGGCGATGCTCTCTCGGAGCCTTTTCTAATAACTAATGGAGTGAAACAAGGCTGTGTTCTTGCACCAACCCTATTTACAATCTTCTTCAGCATGATGCTCCAAAGGGCTACGGCAGACCTCGAAGAAGAAGACGGCATATATATACACTATCGTACTGATGGCAGCTTGTTCAACTTAAGCCGTCTGAGGGCTCGCACTAAGACTTTAAACTATCTAGTCCGTGAGCTGCTTTTTGCAGACGATGCTGCCCTTGTTGCCCATTCAGAAGCAGCTCTGCAGCACCTAACATCCTGCTTTGCAGCAGCTGCAGAGCTGTTTGGGCTGGAAGTTAGCCTGAAGAAAATGGAAGTCCTCTACCAGCCCGCACCACAGGAAGAACACCATCATCCTCACGTCAGCATAGGCACATCTGTGTTTAAGTCCGTTCAGCAGTTCACCTACCTGGGAAGCATCATCTCTTCAGATGCCAAGATTGACAGAGAGATAGATCACAGATTATCAAAGGCATATAGTGCATTCGGAAGGCTTCACAAAAGAGTCTGGAGCAACAAGCACCTGAGGCAAAGCACCAAAATCAGTGTGTACAGAGCTATCATACTGTCTATTCTCCTATATGGGTCTGAAACATGGGTCACCTATCGCCAACACCTACGACTCCTCGAACGCTTTCATCAGCGCTGTCTTCGCACAATCCTAAATATACACTGGACCGACTATGTGACTAATGTTGCTGTCCTTGAGCAAGAAGGTATCACCAGCATTGAGGCCATGCTATTGAGAACACAGCTGCGCTGGGCAGGGCACGTCTCTAGGATGGAGGACCACCGCCTCCCAAAGACTACTCTATGGTGAACTCACCACGGGTCAGCACAAGAGAGGCGCACCCAAAAAGAGATATAAGGACTCCCTGAAACAACATCTCAGGCTTGGCCAGATTGATCACCAACAATGGTCCACCCTGTCCTCACATCAGGAGGCATGGAGATTCGGTATCCACAATGCTGCGGCCTCTTTCGAGAAGACACGCCGAATGGGTCTCGAAGAGAAACGACAACGCAGAAAGAACCGCAACTTGGAAACAACATCACCCAAGGAGACTTTCTGCTGTGCTTTCTGCAACCAAACTTGCCTGTCTCAGATTGGCCTTTTTAGTCATCAACGCGCTTGTAAAAAGTGTGGGATGAGTCTTTCCTGAATCTTCATTTGCGAAGTAATGCCGAGAGATTATTGCACAAGGGACCTCGAAATTGTTGACTTTTTTTTGTTAGTGAAAAAAGATTATCCAACTGCCATTCAAGCAAAATGTGAGTATAAGAGAGACACAATATCATGTGATAAACTACATCCAAATATGCTTTTATCCAACTGTAATTGCACTTTATTAGTGTCTTGTAATAATGTATTTATTTACTTTATTTCTATCCTGCTCTATCTCACCCCAAGGCGGACTGAGAGTGGCTTAGAAGTCTTAAATCTATGTCAGCGTACTTACAGGAGGCAGTAGGTTCCGTTTTCTCTGCCTGGTTGCTTTCTCAGGTATACAAGAACAGATGGTGGTCTGCCAGGTTCAGCAGCACTTTACTAGCCACCAATTGGCTGTGGTGATGTCTCTGGGCTTGCTCTGGCTGCTCTTGGGGATGTCCTACTAGTAATGCTGTTCTCTAATTCCTCAGTGTTCAAGAGCAGCCAGAAAGCATCTTTAGCCCCCTTTACATTGCCATATAAAATCCAGATTATCTGCTTTGAACTGGATTATATGGCAGATAATCCAGTTCAAAGCAGATAGAGTGGATTCTCTGCTTTGATAATCTAGATTATATGGCAGGGTAGAAAGGGCCTAAGGTCCCTTCCAGACAGCACCCAAATCCACTTCAAATCAGGTTTTTAAAACCAGCTTTGGTACAGATTTGAGTACACACACTTCCCCCCTCTTCAAACCTGGGCTTTCCCAGGGGGTGTCTAGATGCCATCCCGGTTTCTATCAGGATGGTACCTAACCACCCCAAAACACCTCAAAATGAGCCTTAAAATAAAACAAAAAGCTTACCAAGCTGTCATTAAGCTGCTCTGTGATTCCTTCAGGCACATACCCCCTCCGTCTCCTGGCATATCATTTCTATGTGCCAGGAGGGCTCAGAGAGCAGTTTAATGGTGGTCGGGTATTTTTATTTTATTTTAAGACTCATGGGGGGAGGGGCTTGGGAGGAGGGAGTGGATGCCATCTCACATCTTTGTGCTCCTGGAGCCCTAATAGTGTGAGATGGCTGTGGAGACAGATTCCTAGGTAGCCTCAGGACCACCCGGTAGTCAGTCCCCACATGCCCAATACCCCATTCAAGAAGGCCTGGGTCTAATGGGGTATTTAATTAATTTGGAATAACTGGATTTATTCCAAATTAATTTGCTTTTTACCAGAGGCACCTTTGGTCATGTCTGGAAGGGCCCAAAGTGTAGTACTATAGCATGTGCGCTGCCATTTATCAGATGAAAACAAGGATACATGTAGTCAAGAAATATCTAAGTGTGGTCAAGGTGGCAAATGGAATAACAAACAAGCTAGGCAAGGTGGGAGCCGTTTTCTTTGTCTGAATCTGCAGGGAAGGACAAAATTAACCTCCACATCTCTTCTCCTGCTGAGTTAATTGACTAGAGTCTACTCAATTTGTAATTTGTTGTTTATTCATTCAGTTGCTTTTGACTCTTCGTGACCTCATGGACCAGTCCACGTCAGAGCTCCCTGTCAGCCGTCGCCACCCCCAGCTCCTTCAGAGTCAAGCCAGTCACTTCAAGGATACCATCCATTCATCCATCTTGCCCTTGGTCAGACCCTCTTTCTTTTTCCTTCCATTTTCCACAGCATCATTGTCTTCTCTAAGCTTTCCTGTCTTCTCTTTATGTGGCCAAAGTACTTCATCTTTGCCTCTAATATCCTTCCTTTCAATGAGCAGTCAGGCTTTATTTCCTCGAGTATGGACTGGCTGGATCTTATCGCGGTCCAAGGCACTCTCAGAATTTTCCTCCAACACCACAGTTCAAAAGCGTCTATCTTCCTTCTTTCAACCTTCCTTATGGTCCAGCTCTCACATCCATAGGTTACTACGGGGAATACCATTGCTTTGACTACGCAGATCTTTGTTGCTAGTGTGCAATTTGTTTATATAGCAGTGTAGATTCATATAATCCAGTTCAAGGCATTTTGAAATTGCATTATATAGCAGCCATAGAGAGTATGCCAATCAGTAGCTAATCAGTAGGAAAGACAAGTTTAAATGCCTTGTAGTTAAGTAAAGATGCCCCAACAGGATTGTCTGGAAAGGGTCATCCATCCACTAATAGCTGTCTCTTTCAGTGCGCAATTAAGAAAAAAGAGGTCTAAATCCCAAATAAAATGGAACTTCTTAGCCAACCACAATTTGGAAAAACAAAACAAAACAACTGCATGTCAGATGTAGAATTCTGTACATTTCTGGGTTGTATTTCTGGTTTAAGGGAGGCACAGGGATGAATATCTGCCCCCCCCAGTTGCCCCAATAAGATAAAGGATAAAAGAGAGACAGCAGATTAAGAGCACTCTTTGTCAGAAGTGCATTCCACTCCACAATAATCAGAAAGTCATATAGAAGCTCTTGGATCTGACCACTAGCTCTTGTCATTGAGTTTTTGTTTCATAAGATGACATTGCTCCTTATAGATCAGTTCACACACATACTTATGTGTCCTTTGTGTAATGTGAGAAAGATGCATTTCCTATGTGGAGGCAGAAAACTAGCTGCTTGCATGCCATGACAGTTTGAATTTTTGCAAAGGCAGCATTGCTTCAAGCCGTTTGTTTTATTAGTTCCTAATTGTATTAATTCCATATGCTGCTGTGTATTAATATGGCTCTTATTTCTCCTTGCCTTCAGCAACTTTTTTAAAAAGTTTGATTTATTGGCAGGGTCTTTATGCTACAGGCATTAAATTGAACATGGGTTAATTGTTAGAAGTTCCAAGGGAATTTTATGAAGGGATCAGTCCTTTTATTGCTGTGTGTAATGAGCTTCCAATGGTTCACTGAGTAGACCTCCATCCTCTGTGAGGGAGAGGATTTGAGCCTTCATTTCTAGCCCGCTATGAATTGCTAGTTCCAAGGCCAGCAACTAATCAAAGGCAAAGAATGTGTGTGTGTGTACAAAATACGGAACAGCAAGCATGGGTGTTCATTAGCAGTAAGAAATGAGAATGTTTAGGGGACATCGAGTGCTTCTTGAGTGGGGGGCTCCAAAAAAAGTTGGATTCCAAAACATAAGGAGAGCATAACTATTTCATACTACAATATTTTCTTGTGTGAACCAAGGAATTACCACAGATAATTAGTCTCCCATTTATATAGTAGTAGCTGTACCCAGCACGTGTTGCTGTGCCCTATTTAGGAGATGCGAGAAAGTCTGAGTATGTAAGGGGTGGAATTGTTGTTAGTTATGGTGTTGTTGGGGCCCTGGCTGTGTCGTTGTGGGTTGTTCTGGTGGGTGGGATGTTGAAGTCCTGGGGAGTTGTTGGTGTGTGGTGTTGCTGGCGTTCTGCATAGCTTGTGGATATACAATGTTTTTTGTCTTTCCGTCTGCTGTGTTGATGTAGGTTGATGCTTGGAAGTTAACTTTGGAAGTGAGTGGAGGTACTTGAAATCCCATTATCCATGGTGTGCCCTCCTCTGAACTGCAGTCGGATGGAGTGTGGGTCATGGGAGGCATTGTGTGCCAAGTTTGGTCTTTATCGGTCTTGGTTCTGGGCCACAGTGGTCTGTGGGGAATGATGGGTTTTGAAGTAGTACAAATCCCATTATCCATGGAGGTACTTTAAGTCCCATAATCCATGGTCTACCCTCCTCCAAACTGTAGTAGAATGTAACGTGGGCCATAGGGGCTCTGTGTGCCAAGGTAGGTTACTGTAAATTCAGGCCATACACAATGTCCCATGAGCTGAGGCCTAGTCAGGAACAGCAAGTTAATGAAGCCTTACTGTCAATTCAGGCCATACACAATGAATGAGCTGAGGCGTAGTCAGAATCAAGAATGGAGCCTTACTGTCAAGTCAAAGCGGAAACAGCATTCCATTAAGTGAGGCCTAGCCAGGGAAATTAAGTTAATGAAGCCTTACTGTCAATTTTGGGCGTGGTCTGTGATTTGTAGGGCTGTAAATTTTCTGTGGGTAGTGAATTGGGTGTTTGTGTTTGTGCCTCAGCCCTGGCCTTATCCTCCTCTGACAGTTTATTATGGGTTGGAATGTTCATGTTGGCTGGCCAGTTCAGGAGTTATGCAAATCCGCCCTTATTGGCAGCCAATCATGTTGTCAGAATGTAGAGGCTGGGAGAGTCGTTGGCAGCCCCGGAGGATGCTGGGAAATATAGTTTTTTTTAACTCATTGTTTTGGGGGCCTTTTAGGTTTTGGGGGGGGAAAGTTTCTTTGCTACAAACATACCTTGCTTGAGGCCTATTTCTGTTGGCAAGTTTGGTGTTTCTGCGTTGTAAGGTTTCTCTGTTTGGGACGGTCTTTCCATGACGGGAACCCCTTTATATAATAGATTGGCCCCTTCTTCACTATTAAACAAAATGCAGAATATCTGCTTTGAACCGGATTATATGGTAGTGTACACTCATATAATCCAGTACAAAGCAGATAATCTGGATCCACGCCTTAGTCACCTCTAGATTAGATTACTGTAATGCACTCTACGTGGGGCTGCCCTTGAAGATGGCCCAGAAGTTTCAATTGGTCGAATGGGTGGCAGCCAGATTGCTAACTGGAGAGACTCACAGGGAGCGGTCAACCCCCCTGTTTAAGGAGCCCCACTGGCTGCCGTTCATCTTCCGGTCCCAATTCAAGGTGCAGGTTCTTACCTACAAAGCCCTGAACTGTTTGGGACCCGCTTACCTACATGACCGCATCTCTGTTTACGAACCCAGGCGATCTCTCCATTCATCTGGAGAGATCTTACTCTTGCTCCCACTGGTCTCGCAGGCATGGTTGGTGGGGACGAGGGAGAGGGGCTTCTCTGTCGTGGCGCCCTGACTCTGGAATGTGCTCCCCAAGGATATCAGACAAGCCCCCACTTTGGCAGTCTTTAGGAGGAGCCTGAAGACATTACTGTTCCAATGTGCCTTCCCTGAATAAAGTAAATGACACCCTGCTGTGTTCTTTCTCTGCAAAATCCTCAGAAGCACTTTAATTACCTTTTGTGTGCCTGTCCCATATTGTCCTTGAAACCTTCCTGCTATATGCAAATTACCTATGTCTGCACCCAGTGTTTATTTATTTTTAAATTTTTAACATTGACATTTGGCCTGCCCAAAATGGTTTTAAATTGTCTGTTACCGTTTGTGTTTGAGTTTTATTGATTGTATTGTTTTTATAATTGCTATTGTTTTGTTATTATGTGTTATTGGGCTTGGCCTCATGTAAGCCGCCCTGAGTCCCCTTGAGGAGATATAAATAAAGTTAATAAATAAATAAATAATAAATAAATTATCCCCTTTGAGAATCTATATTATAAGGCAGTGTAGAAGAGGCCTAAATCTTTTCTGCAAGTTTCTTTTTCAAGCTTTTCTGCATATATTAGGATTCTCACAAATGTGTCAGAACCTCAGTCTTGTGAATGCATGCCACCATTATGGCTACCTTTGTAATTCTTTAAATAGATTTTTCAAAAATATGACCACAAAGAAAAGAGGAAAGAAGAGAAGGAAAGAATGGGGTCATTCATAGGACATGCGCTTGGACTAGAATATACATTATTATAAGCAAACCATATTTTCAAAAACATTTTTTGAAGTTGTAAAGGTAAAGGTTTCCTCTGACATTAAATCTAGTCGTGTCCGACTCAATTTCTAAGATGAAGAGCTGGGGTTATCCATAGACACCTCCAAGGTCATGTGACCAGTGTGACTGCATGGAGTGCTGTTACCTTCCCGCAGAAGCAGTACCTATTGATCTACTCACATTTGCATGTTTTCAAGCTGCTAGGTTGGAAGAGCTTGGGGCAAACAGCGGGAGCTCACTCCGCTCCCCAGATTCGAACTGCCAACTTTTCTATCAGCAAGTTCAGCAGCGCAGTGGTTTAACCTGCTGCACCACCAGTAGCTATAAAGCTGTGATGGTGAATGTTTGGCTTTCAAACCTTACAGTGTAAGTCTCCTTCTACACTGTCATAAGAACATAAGAACATAAGAAGAGCCATGCTGAATCGGGCCTCAGCCCATCTAGTCCAGCATTCTGTGTCACACAGTGGCCCACTAGTTGTACACGGGGATCTCTAGCAGAAAGGAGGGCAAAACCCTCACCTGCTCCCGACCCCCCACAACCAGTACCCGGGGAAATCCTGCCTGCCTCCATCAACACAGAGGTGGCACTTGGATGTCCATTTCAGTAACTACTGGTTCCCTTTGTATCCATGAATCTGTCTAATCCTGCCTTGAAGCTGTCCAGGCTGACCGCTGTCACAACCTCCTCTGGAAGTGAGTTCCATAACCCAATGACCCTCTGGGTGAAGAAATATTTCCCTTTATTAGTCCTAACTTTCCTACCTTGGAGCTTTAGGGAGTGCCCCCTAGTCCTAGTGTTGTGTGACAGAGAAAATATTTTTCTCTATTCACCTTTTCTATCCCATGCATGATTTTATACACTTCGATCAAGTCACCTCTTAAACGCCGTCTTTCAAGGCTGAAAAGACCAAGGCGTTGCAACCTGATTTCGTAAGGGAGCTGCTCCATCCCTTGGATCATTCTTGCTGCCCTTTTCTGTATCTTTTCCAGTTCCGTTATATCCTTCATATATAATCAAACTTATCTGTTTTGAACTGGATTATATGGCAGTGTGGACTCATATAATCCAGTTCAAAGCAGATAATGTGGGTTATCTGCTTTGATAATCTTGATTATATGGCAGTGTAGTCTTTTGTCAGCAGGAAGAACACACATGGCCCAAGCACATTGGTCATTTGTTAAATTCGATATTAGAAGGAAATAATTTGAAAGAACATGTGTATCTGGAAATGTCAAGGATTTCTCGTATGCAAAATTGAACTGGAGCAATGGTGCTACACATCCAGCTAAAAAGATAACCTTTAAATATACTAGCTGATGGATACATGAAACATTATCAATATCAATTGTCAACATTTAGGTGAATTAGATAATTTGAAATATCCATTTTTAAATTAGGCAAACATAATTTTAAATCTAAATACATTTTAGATGTTGAAACGAAGTTAATTTCTCATTGGTTGATTTTATAAGACAATCTAAACTATTCCACACAGTTCAAATCTCAATAATGATCGTGTTCACACTTCGCAACATGAACTGTTGGTTTCATTTGACTGAAGCGTGTAGAGCTGCAAATTCCATCACAGAAAATGCCACCTTTTCCTTCCTGAAATTAATTGACACCAGGGCCCTATCCAAAAGAAGTAGCCATGGTATAATATACATCTTAAGTATTCAAAATACTTCAGTAGTTCTCATCTATCAAAACCAAGAAATATTTCATCAACCTGGAAAATACGAAGGCATGTCTTAAGTATCTCATAGCTTTCAGACATCACTTACATTACTAACTGGAAATAACTGAGCGACTGGATTATATGGCAGGGTAGAAGCAACTGGTTTGCTTTCCTATTTTGACTAATAACATCCCGTCTATCTACTGGCTCATAAATTTCTGCAGCTGACCCAGGTGTCTGGTTAGTCTCAGGCTCCAAACCATGGGAATTCTCTGGTAGCAATTCAGGGAACACACCATCATCCCCAAAACCCTTCAGGAACATTCTCATCAGAAAATACACTTTGAACAGGGATCATAATCTCATCAATAGCCACTTCATCATTGAAAAACCTACACTTTGAACCCTGAGGGATCTCTACTGGCCAACCTCCTCCCAAAATCCCTTAAAAGAAGAAATAATTTACTGGGGGAAGGGAGCGATTTTGGTTCTGCCCCGTGTCTCCTAGAAATATCAAGACAGACACATAATGTGGATTTAAAATTTGGGCAACTTTTATTTATTGTTACCTATTTAACTGTTAACTCAACTAACTTTAGGTGTCAGTTCAACTTGGTGTGTCTAAGCCGAGGTAGTGTCTTCTACAGTCTACCCCTCAGCTATTCAGGCGTAATATCTGGGTCCCCTGGAGATTTAAACCCGGACAACCAGTAAGGGAAACGTCCAGAGAAATCTCTCTCAATTTTTGAGACCAGACTCTTCCCATTTCTGGGCGATTCTAAATCACCTCACCCCCGGAAATTAACCTCTAGGTGAGTGTTTGCATAATGGCCCATACCCTTAAGGGGTGCCTTAAATATATACCAACCTTTGTATTACTAATCTATTTATGCTAACCTAATTACAAACCGGTCATCCATCTAGCCCATAAAAAACAGTATAGGGTAGGCAAAAAGCCCTCCTAGAACATAAGAGGAGAAAAATTCCTACCTGGTTCCAATGGGCGACCATTACTATACTGTCCATGAGCGGGAGTGGTGGGCGATGCTTTCCAGCAGAATGAACGAGAGAGGGCTGGCCTACAACAAGGCCAGCCCCGCCTCCTCTACTGGAAGGTTCCAGGGAATCAACCAATCTCTACTCCATGGGGAGGAGACAAAATTGATCCACCCCCCAACCTTGTTGGTGAGTGAAGTGTATTCTATGCACCAGGAGGACTCCAGAGGTAATTTAATGGCTACCTGGGAAGTTACTTATTCTTTTAAGGGCTTTTAGGGGGTGGTTTGGGGAGGAGGTGAGAGCCATCTTGCTCCTTCAGGTTTTTGGAAGCCTGAATAAACAAGATGAAAAATGGGGACTCGCCCTGGGGTAGTTCCAGGCAGTCCTGGAATTTCCCGTGGGTGAATCCCCACAAGCGCAATACCCCATTATACCTGGGTCTTTCAGGAAGGCCCAGATCTAATGGGGTGCCAAATTAATTTGGGGCAAAGCAGAGTTTTCCTGCTTTGTCCTGAGTTAATTTGATTTTACCGGCAATGTCATTTGGACGCCTCCAGCAAAAGCCCGATAGGACCCGCATTTTGGGTCTTTCTTGGAAGCACCTAAAGTATTCGTTCTTAACTTCAGACCAGTTAACAGTTTAGCCAGAAAGGGCCCAAAAATAAAGAACCTGCCTAGAAATACACAACTAAAGAGCATTAGCGTGTAACAGTTCATTATATAAATGTCTTACATGCTTGAGAATGTATATATCTGAAAGGCACTAGATCTTGATACTGAGAGCTAAGCAGCCCTGGTTAGTACACAGATGGGAGACTACCAATGAATCCTTGGTTGTGCAAGTATTTCTCAGGCTCCTTCTACATTGCCTTATAAAATCCAGATTGTCTGCTTTGATTTGGATTATATGGCAGTGTAGACTCATATAATCCAGTTCAAAGCATATAATGTGGATTATCTTCTTTGATAATTTAGAATATATGGCAGTATAGAAGGGGACTCAGTATTCCTCGCTAAGGAAACATAATGTATGTTATAATGTAAATCACTCAGAGATTTCAGAATAAAATGGGATAATGTTATTTCTAATAATGATGCTGAAATCTAAGTTGACCCCCTTTTCTCAGTTAAATAGCTTCAAAAATAGACTGTAAATTTGCTTTGAAAATTTGCACCCTGCATTTTTAGGCTAGGACTTTATAGCATCTTTTTTTTTTTAAAAAAAGGTACCACAAATAAAATTAAAGATGTTGATGAAAGGCATCTATGAATTAATTTTAATAATATCCAGGTTACTTCAGCCTTTTGCTTAAAAACTTCCCTGCAGTCACATGGCAAAACACCTATTTGTTCAAGCTGGCAGTCTTAATTATTTTCAATAACATAACGAGATCACATTACTCTGGTCCCCAAGACAACAATGGGATAGCAACAGCACACCCTCTTTTTTGTATTGATTAAAAATTATAGGTAGCATCATATATATTCCTGAATTCGAGCTGGGGTTTGAGCACTCAGGAGCCATCCCCTTTTGGCTAGCAAGGCATGGAGCTGCCCTCCACGTTTCATCCCATCTGGAACTGTTGTCCTATCAATATGCTAATTCAAGATGGTTGAGTGAACATAGTGACCTACCTGCCGTTTCTTTTTAACTCCAACATTTTCATATCAATTTCTTAATTGGGACCTGGGGGACTCTATTATGTTTTGATAATACATTTGAGAAAACCTACCTTTTTATTTTGAAGTTCTTAATTACAGGATGCATTGCAAATAAGTTTGATCGTGGCCAGAAACCATCATTCCCCAGCATTTGTTTTCATAACTCCTAACAGCCAGATTTTGATCATATTCTGGGAATTGATATGGAATGTGACCCCAGGTGGGCAGGCCATTTGGCTTTGTGACACCGTACAAGCAAATGGCCAGGGTTTCCCCTCCACTAAGACCGTGGTATCCTGCAAAGGAAAGGTTATCTGTTAGTTTACTGTATATGTTTGAATTCTGTTGTTAAACTGCTACTCCCAACATTTCTTACTATTGGCTATGGTGACTTGCAACCTCATAATACAGGTTAAGCCTTAGATCATCTGATGAGCTTGCTGGCTCCCATTAAATGATGCAGGCAGGGCTCTGTGGGTGAAGTAGGACGGAGCTGGCACATGTCACCACCACAGCAACATGGGAGGTTTCTGGTATTTCCACAGGAAGCAATGGGGAAAGTGGCGCAATTGACGCTTCCCTCCATGGGACCAGCTGACTCAGAAGCTGGGTAATGTGAGACGTGGGGTGGTGGGTTCTCCACACACCCCAACGAGGGTTGCCAGATTTGCCAAAATGCATGGCAATTCCAGAGACTATGTGATGAGGTCAAAAGGCTTCTGGGTATTGCAGTTCAACAGCTACATAGTTCCCACTTGTTAGCAATCTGATGGGCTTCCACTGCCTTTATATTTGGTCTTCTGCTTTTAAAGAAATCACCCTATGTCTGTAATTTACAGACCACTCTGCTGTTTTCTTGCAGCTGATCCCTAAAGCACAAACATTCTGCAGTTAATGCTCTACTGAACTTTGTAGTTTGGAAATGTGAATTATTATTATTTATTCGATTATTTATTCAAATTTCTTGGCCGCCACTCCTGGGTGGCTCGGTACTTTTCACAAATCAGTCAGACGGATTATAACACATAATACAATTAAAACAGCAAACATTTAGCATTAAAATTAATATATACTACTAGACCAACTCAGTGACTTCTCACCAAAATCGATGTTATGGTTCTAAATGTTTATCTCTGGTTCAGATTAAAATCTCTATCTCTATCTCTATGTCTCTATCTCTATATATTAATAAAGCGGAATGTTTGTATGTATGTGGGTTTGTTTGTTTGTTTGTTTGTGGGTTTGTGGATATGTGCCAGCGTTCTGATTGGCTCCCGGCCTCTACATTCTGACAACATGATTGGTTCCAATGAGGGAGTATTTGCATAACACGAACATTCCGACACATTAAATTGTCAGAGGGGGATAAGGCCAAGGCCTGAGGCAGTCAGGCAATGTGGCAGTTTAAGGCTAAAACACTTTGTGCGCCCCAACAATGAGACAACAACACCAAACTTGCCACACAGAACCCCCAAGACCCACTCTACATCCTGCTGCAGTTTGCGGGGATGACAGGACTTGAAGCACTTTAACTCACTTCCTTAGAGCATTGTGGCCCACACCAATTGGCACACAGAGGTCCAATGCCCACTTTACAGCCTGGAGCACTTTAGGGCAGGATGGGCCATGAATGATGGGATTTGCAGTACCTTTACCCAATTCACCTCCCACAGAAAATTGAAACCCCTACAAATCACAGACCATGCCCAAAATTGACAGTAAGGCTTCATTAACTTGATTTTCCTGACTAGGCCTCACTTAATGGGATGCTGTTTAAGGTCTGAATTGACAGTGAGGCTTCATTAACTTGATTTTCCCGACTAGGCCTCAGATCATGGGACATTGTGTATGGCCTAAATTGACAGTAAGGCTTCATTAACTTGATTTTCCCAACTAGGCCTCAGCTCATGGGACATCCAATGACTGATCAAGACCAAACTTGGCACACCGAGCCCCCATGACCCACTCTACATCCTGGTGCAGTTTGGAGGAGGATGGACCATGGACGATGGGACTTGAAGTACCTCCACTAACTTCACAAGACTGTTGCCAATCTCATCCAATGACTGATCAAGACCAAATTTGGGAAACAGAGCCCCCATGACTCATTCTACATCCTGATGCAGTATCGAGGACGATGGACCATGGATGATGGGACTTGAAGTACCTCCACTCACTTTCCAAGAATACTGTGACCCTCATCCAATAACTGATCAAGACCAAATTTGACACACAGAACCCCATGACCCACTCTACATCTGGTGCAATTTGGAGGAGTATGGACCATGGATTCTGGGACTTGAAGTACCTTCACTCACTTTTTGAGACCACTGCAAGCCACATAAACAACTGATAAGGACCAACCTTGCCACACAATGCCTTTCTCAAATAACCCGGGCAGGGCCGGGCCCCCAAGCTAGTATTTAATTTACAAAACCTATCCATCTTCCTTCCTCGCCCTTCTGTTTTTGTGACAGTGCAGTGGAGGAAGGAAAAGAGATTCATAGACCTCTCTCTTTTGGTACGTTTACTCCCAGAATTAGTGAAGACTGAGTGGTAAAGATATCATTCTTTCCTATACTGGCAAAACAACAGGTCAGATGAAAGGGACACAGAAGAAGGTCTGAAATCAGATGAGCAGGCAAGGAAATAAGAGTGACTCCAAAGTTCTTTCTCTTTTCAGAAGGATCAAATCTATACTCATGAGTAGCAGGAGTCCAAGTCGAACACATTGTTTTATGTTCAGACGGAGCAGTTTCGAGTTCTGAGGAAAACAGTTTAGATTTTTGAGTCCAGTTTTAAGCCAGGCATATGACAATGCTTTACCTAGCTTCTACTGTCACCATCAACAAAGTTGAAAAGAGTAAGTATGGTTCCAAAAGATGAAAAGAATAAGTATGGTTCCATGAGGCTTGCCACATACAATCAAAGACATCAGAGATGATGTCTAGTATCTTTGAATGTATGTGGCAAACAACTTGACTCTTTCTGGGAATCATCTTAGATTTTACCTGTAGGATTTTACTTCCTACAAAGTTATCTTTTGTGCCATTTCAAATCTTGATTTTACCTCTTCACATCGTAAGAAGCCTTGATCAATGCTCAGTGTCTTGATTGTTATTGGAACAAAGCATAAGTACGAGAGAACAACAGCATTAGCCTGAAATCATGTTCATTCTTCACTTTAAGAAACTGGCTTTTTTTACAGGTCGGAACAGATATAGGCAGACTTTAAGCAAGAACTACTCTGTTTGTTAGAACCTGAAGACTTATCACCAAGATCATGTGTAAAAGACATACACTAGAATTGAATTATTCCAAATTTTCTTCATCTTTACAGTTTAATTTGGGAGTAGGGAACCTTTTGTTTGGAATATATTTGGAATAATTAGAAATCAGAAATACATTTGGAAATGCAGTACAAATTGTTGAGACATTTCAAAGTTCTACCAGAAAGTATATGTACATTCTGGACTAGAAGATGGAGTCTGGGCGCTCATGGTCTATTTTGACTGAAGTTATGATACCTACACAGGGAACATTTCTGTGCCGATGTCAACTTATCACACAATTGTTTGTTGTTGGTCTTGATGTTGCTAACAACAGGAAGAGAGTTCCAAAGCAGATTTCAAACCATATGACACACCCGATGGGGAAAAAGTAAAATCTAATATTTCTTGTGTGAAGATCAGTGTAATAAATACCTACCCATCTTTCTAGACATTGTGGGCCCAATTAAGCACTAGCGTCAGTTCCTCACAAATCAGTACTTAGCATTAAGGATTAACGTGCTATTCAGTACCCTCCATTTATTTCACAGCTTGGAAATGTGGTTCCAGTCTTTTTCTTTCTGATTTTTTCCTCTTCTCTTTAAGGAGGCTCAGCTTTTAGGTAGGCTATAAATTTTAATGCTCTGTCTAATTTATCTGCTTAAATGCGCTCAGATCATCTGTTACACCCATTACCTACCGCAATTTCCCTGTTCACTTGTGAGAACCGGTAACCTTGCTGGCCCTCAACTTTTGGCAGAATGGGTTTTTCATGGTAATTTTGAGTATTAACTCTACTTATTGTTTCTTTTCCCTTCAAAAGTGCAGTAATAATCAGGAAAGTGATTCCTGTAATGGCACCTTCATACTCAACTTCTCGGCTTTTTCTCTTTCTGCTTCAGGGCATAACTGCTGATTAAAACCAAGATTTTACTTCATTTTGTCCTTTAGAGTCAATGACAGTTTAAAACCCACCAGTCTTATCACTTATTACTAACTTGCTTTGGGCATATTGTTAAGGAACTGTTAACAGTGTTATATGGTGCCACATATTATCACTACCATATGTATTTCTTTTATATAAACTCTATGCCATCTTTTACTTAATAAATAGTATTTTCACTCAACAATGCAGGAAGCCTTCGCTAAAGGCTATCATTTTGGATTTGTTTGTCTTCCTGGGAGCTAGGGATCAAAATATCCCATAATTTACATGAATGTTGCTGATCGATTCAACATTTTTTCCCAAGATACACAGTCTCACAACTTGTCCTATTGAATTGCAGCAGTGTTCAGCTCTCTGATTTTTCCCCATTTTTGTGAAGGTGCAAAACATTTGTATTGTGGCACAAAAGTTAAGTAATCAAAAACAAACTGATAGTTGTTGGTTGTATAAGTATTTATCACACTGTTTCAAACTTGATAGAAGCCTCTTTGGTAGCAATTACAGTTTAAGATCTTTTGAGCAAGTCTCTGCTTTTCACCTCTGTAGTTTTGGCAGAATTCTTTACTGTAGTCAAGATTGGTGAGGTTGTTGTTAGTGTTATGAGTTTTCAAGCTCCTCCCAAACCTGCATGGAGTTTTCTAGGCAAGATTTGTTCAGAAGAGATTTGCCTTTGTTTTCTTTTGAGGCTGAGAGAGTACAACTGGCTCATGGTCACCCAGTGGGATTCCATGGCTAAGTGGGCATTTGAAACTTGGTTTTCTGTGTTGTAGTCCAGCATTCAAAGTACTATGCCTCATGAGGGCCTCATCACACTAGAGAAAAAGTCCACTTAAAATCCCGTTTCTGCCTCCTGAGGAATTCTGGGGTTTGTAGTTTAGGGAGGAGCCTTTAACAGTGACACTGGAATTGAACACAGGTGGTTTCAAATAACCCATTTTAGTATGAAAGCTTATCGAGATGTGTCAAACCAAAGGGGAAACTAGTAATGTAACTTAAAAGTAACACCTTTATATTTAGTATTTGTCTGGTAATATACTTTACAGTGTTAAGCATCTTGGAAACAATTCCATGTAGAAAAGTCAAAGGGAGATGAATACTTCTGCAAGACACTGTATGTTGTAGATCAGCCACCAGAGGCTGATGGTTTAACTGATGATTTAGAGAGGATTGTGAGCTTTCCTGTGGCACAAAGTGATGGGCTCTCAAGCCTGGGAAATTGAAGTCTGGGAAATGATGGTTCTCTGCGTGAGAAAACTACTTCGAAAAGTGCAGGGTCTCAAGGGCATTCAAGGGAGTCAGAAGTAGCAGCAGCAGATAAGGAATCTAGTTAAGAGCCGAATGATAAGAAAGGTTCCCATGAGAACCCTCCTGTAGCTACAGAGGTCAATAAAAAGTTTTTGTTTACAAATCAGAGCCTAAAATAGATTGTGTTGTTCAGAGAGATTACTTGGGAAGGTTGTGAAGGAAATTCATGGGAAACGGAATGATTTCATGGGTGTCTATTGAACAAGTTGTTTGCCTTAAGGTCAGTTCTGGTAACGCTGCTTTAGAATGAGAAGCTAAGCCTGAGTTCTCTTGTCCCTGGTTCAAGTCAAGCTTTGGTTTTGCATTTAACATATCCTGGAAGATTTCAATCTTCCTGTTTATGTACTCCTGTTCAAGTTTTACTAGTTATACCTTCTTGATTGTGGACTTATGCTATATCTGTGATTTCTGGTTGTTCCTGGTCTTTGTCACCTCTGAATTATTGTTTGGTTATCACCTGTTGGTAAAACTTTTCAGATTGTACATCTTCTTTTCTTATTCCTGCTTTTTTTTTTTTACAATAAACTGTTTGCTTTTTTCCTGGACTCTTGTGTGGTGTGGTTGTTGTGATACAGATACGGCAGTAATAAAGTTCAGGAGTAAAAAGGATAACAGATGTTTATTTAACAAAGAATGGGAGTTGGTCTAACAAAAAAATAGCCTATTGTCGGCTGAAGAAAAACCCTCACTAAACCCAGGAATCCCTAAACCAAAAATGCTGAAGATAAAAGAACTCCAAAACAAACAGCAGACATCCGTCTGTGGTGTCCAGTTAGGGGAATGTTCATGAAGCGAAGTCAGTCATCAATCCAAGGTTGTCAGGCAGGAGAAAATCAGTCAGGACAAGGAGGAGACGTCTCCGGGTCGAACAGGAGAGTATTCACACGAGGATCAAGAGGCACACGGCAGTAGGAGTAGTCTGGAAAATCAGGAACAAGGATATCAGGAACCAGGATACATGAGCTAGAATAACAACTCCTTGACCACCGCAGGGGTCAAACCAAATACTCATATTTCTTATAGGACTATCAATCAGAGTCCTCAGAGACCCCACCCAGCTCCAAAGCAGCAGCATTCCCATTCCCTGCAGCTGTTGCACCAGGCCCAGATCTCCAAGTCAGCCAAAGCTCTTCTTGACTTAAAGGGACCCCCTCAGCCTCAGAATGAGAAGACGGCCAGTCCCGATCCGTCTGGAACCCCAGAAAAGTACTGGCCCCCGAGTCCACATTGCATACATCCCTCACTTCCTGCACCAATGCCAAATCCAGGTCTGTATCACTTTCCTCTGACTGCAATTCTGCATTCCCTGTAAAACCTTCAAAGGAGCCAGACTCAGAAGGCTCCCTAAGTAGATGCTGAATTTTCCTCCTTTGTTCACTGTCTTCGTCAATGCTCGAGGCACTAGCCACCCTCTTTACCCCAGCTGTAGGAGCCTGGTCATTCAGAGCCGCGCCCCAAACTGAGCTATTGCTTGACGTTACTGCCTCAACACCTCCCTCCATGCCTGTAGCAACTAGAGGCTCATTCACAACAGTGGTGGTCATAGGCGTTTCCAATCCTGGAGTGCAACACTGTGCATATTTTAAAAAATCATGAATGTCTCAGGAATATGTGAATTTAGTGTAATCTTTACACTGATAGCATGTAGAAACATACTTATATTGGCAGGCTTCCTGGGTGCCTCATAAGAAAGAAATATACTTGCTAATGTGCAATAACAAGATAAGATCTTCTGCAGTACACCTGGGGGAATGTTAGAAAATGAATACTGTGGTGATCTTCTGATGAGAAAAAAAATCTGTTATAAGAACACTTTGATTTATAGAACATCTCTTTAATAAAAACATAATTTCCTCACTGAAAACTCTTCACTATAGATAGTGCTTCTTCAACCTATCACTGAACAATTGATGGGCACCCTTGGAGCTATCTGAGATATAAATTCCTACATATGGAATAAATAGTTTTCATTCATTTTCTATTAAAGAGTGCCAATATATAGTTTTCTGAGTTGTTGTTGGGGTTTTTTTTGGGGGGGGGGAGGCAAGATGGTAATTGGTGAGTTTCTGTTTTTATCTTAAAATTTTGTGCAAATAAAAGTTCCTATTCAGTCTTAGCTATACTTTAGAAAAACCCAGGATATTTTTAATTTGAAATGCTTCTTGGGATATGGTAATATCAATATATCAGTATATCTCCTAATGGCAGGGGTCATTAATTTATAGAGGGCTGGGAGCCTTTTTGGCTTTGTTGTGCATGCTTGCCATGAAAATGAACCTGACTTTGGGAGGGAGCCTTCTAAGATTTACAAAATACAAACAAAAATGTATTGGGTAAGTTTCAATTCTAAAGTTTTTGGCACGAGCTACACCCACATGTCAGATATTGCTTTGGACATACAGATTTAACAAATTTTCTTATGACTTCCAATTTTTTTGCACATTACTACTGGACATAACTGTGATTGCAATCCTGCAGTATAGTTGGTCTTCCTTGTTCATAGATTTTATGTCTGCAGATTCAACCATCCATGACTTGAAAATAGTCATTTTTTTTCAAAAACACAAACCTTGATTTCTGCCATTTTGGACTGGAAAGCCTGTTTGGTCTCTTCCAACTTTATGATTCTATATAAGTGTGTGTGATGGCATGCTGGGGTAAAAGGAAAACTATATGTCTGGCTATTCCCGGTGGCTATCAGTATACCCTCTGATGTACTTAAGTTCTTTAAAATAAAGACCCTTGAGACAGGATTAAAGTTAACCAAATAAGTTTACTGGAAACATAAGGTAAAGCTAACTTCAGTCAGTGTTCTTGAAAGCCGAATCAAAATAAAATATTACAAAGTTGAAATTTTTTGATTGAACTCAGTTACACTGGTTCATTGGCTATATTGGCTACAGTAAGGTATTTGGCTATTGATATAATACAGAACTAAAATGGTAAAGTACAGAACTATAATAACTATATGGTAAAAATACAAACTACATTAGTAAAGTACTCTGGGATATAGTGGTAAGTACTAGGCTATGATCGTCAGTACTCGCTATGCTGATGGTATAGAACAGTGCTGTCCAACTTCTGGCGGGTCCAGGGCCAGATAAGAGGTCACTGATGACCTGCGGGGCCACTCGGCCCCGCCCCAGGCCCCGCCCCCAGGCCCTGCCCCCAGCCCAGGCCCGCCCCTCCTAAAGCCCCCTCCCTTCCTAGGACGGGGGAACCACCGAAAAGGAGGAGTAGGTGGTGCCAAGAGCAGCGCGTCACGCCCGGCCGGTGACGCGCTGCTCTTGGCGCCGCCTTCTGCCCTTTTTCGGCGGCTCCCCTGCCCTAGGGAGGGGCGAAAAAAGGAGGGCAGAAGGCGGCTCCCACGGCTGCGCGTCACAGGACTGGCGTGACGCGCTGCCCCTTGGCACCGCCTACTCCTCCTTTTAGGCGCCCCCTCCTTCCTAGGCTGGGGGCCGCCGAAAAAGGAGTAGGCGGTGCCAAGGGGCAGCGCGTCACGCCAGGCCTGTGACGCGCTGCTCTTGGCGCCGCCTTCTGCCCTTTTCAGCGGCTCCCCGCCCTAGGTAGGGAGGGGGCGCCGAAAAGGAGGAGCTAGCTCTCTTCCTCCTCCCTGCCCCGCCCCCCTCCCCCGGCCGCCTTTTTAAAAAAATCGATTTTTTTAAAAAAATTAAAAATGGCGGCTGAGGGCATAGGTGGGGCCGTGTCCAACAGGCTACGGGGCCGGATCCGGCCCCGGGGCCGCCAGTTGGACAGCCCTGGTATAGAACAAGCTATAGTGACTATGTGGTATATGAACCCAGACGATTTCTGGCCTTCTCTAAAACTCTGAAACAGAATAAAAAGGAGGGAAAAGCCTTTCAGACCAGTTCTGAGAAAAAAGGGCTAAACCAACTGAGCCAGGCCGCTAGGGGGTTTTAAGCCCCATCCCTAAAACTAAGCACAAATGGAAGAGTCCACACCAAAGGGAGAACAAAACGAAATGAAGCAGAGGAGGGAAAAGAGCTAGGCCAAGACATCACAGTATGTATTAAGACTTGTCCAAACGTATCTCCTGCTGCGATCCACCTAGGACCCTAAGATCATCTGGGGAGTTCCTGCTCCCCCCATTATTGCAATCGAGGTTGGTGGGGACAAGGGACAGGGACTTTTCTGTTGTGGTCCCTTGGCTGTGGAACTCCCTCCCAAGTGAAATCAGATCTGCTTCATCCCTCCTGACCTTTCGAAAACAAGTGAAGTCTTGGCTATGGGATCAGGCCTTTGCAGATTAGGCTGGCCTGCTGGCACAATGGCTTTTATGGAATTGACTGACTGCCTCTATGACGATGACTTAAACCGGCAACTGTTGATTGTTTAAATGTTTTTATACTGTTTTATACTGTTTCATACTGTCCTCATATGGCACTGTCTCTGAACCTCCCCTATAAATATATAGGTTTTAATTTTATCTCATCCTTAGTTTTTTATCACTGTATTTTGCACATGTGGCCTGCTCCTTTTATTCTATTTGAATGTTTTATTTTACTTGGAATGTTGTTTTATGTTTTTATGTTGTTGTATTGAAATGTATTTTTGGGCTTGGCCTCATGTAAGCCGACCCGAGTCCCCTTCGGGGAGATGGTGGCGGGATACAAATAAATATTATTATTATTATTATTATTATTATTATATATTGTCTTATTATACTGTTATTTAAATTTTATATTTATGTTTTTGGTTGTGGGCACCATGGGGTGCAGGTTTGTTAGCCACCCTGAGTCTCTCTTCGGAGGTCAAGATAGGGCGGGATACAAATGTCCAAAATAAATAAATAAATAGGACTGCAGTGTCCATGGATTTTGGAATCCACAGGAAGTGTCCTGGAATGGAATGTCAGTGGATGCCACTAAGAGAAGTATACTTGTTTAAAAGGAATACATATGATAAGAAGACTGTAAAAGTAACACTATATATGCTATTGAGAAGCAATTTCTCAAGAGAAACTAATTACACTGTTTCTCTGGAAGACAAACTACTCATTGCTGTCAAAACTTGAATCCTGAGGTCATAAAGGTGAACAAATCAATCTTGATCAGACCACAAGTTTAAGAGACTGCTATGCTCTTTCATTAAATCCCCAGTAAAACTTCATGGACATCATAAACTGACCAATCAATCCAACACAACTATCTTTAGGAACGGATAAGATTAATGGTTTGCTGCAATAAGACTGTAGAATAGTCACAGTGATTTACTGGGAAGAGTGCTTGATGACCCATAAGTAGTGAGCAGTTTTATAAGAAATCCAAAGACTTTTGTGCCCTTCTAATATCTTCAACTATCCTTTTCATTCACCCACTAATCAGTTTCCCCCACTCGGTTTTTTCCACTTTTGAAAGATTCTGCATTCTGTGCCCATAGTACAAATTTTGCTATTGTTTGTAAAAAAAAATCTATTGTTTGTACAAACTAGAGCAGATCTATTGAATCAGTGGAATTTACCTATGACTCACCATTCAACAATGGAGTCACTGAGTCTACTCTAGGTGGAAATGTTTATAGGATAAAAGGTAAAGGTTTTCCCTTAACATTAAGTCTAGTCATGTCCAACTCTGTGAGGTGGTGTTCATCTCCATTTTTAAGCTGAAGAGCAAGCGTTGTCCGTAGACATGTCATGTCATGTGGCTGGCATGACTGTATGGAGTGTTGTTACTTTCCCACCGGAGTAGTACCTATTGATCTACTCACATTTGCATGTTTTTGAACTGCTAGGTTGACAGAAGCTGGGGCTAACAGCAGGAGCTCATCCCACTCCCTGGATTTCGACCGCCAGTCTTTTAGTCAGCAAATTCAGCAGTTCAACAGTTTAAGCCGTTGCACCACCAGGGGCTCCTGTTTCATAGGATACAATGTGAGTAATAGATATGGGCAAAACCATTAATTCATTCAATATTCTGTTCTGCTTTGGATTAACAACTGGATTTAGGCCAATTGACAATCAGCATGATTCCATCAAAAATAACCTCACTATTAAAAGTATAGCATGTGATTCAATGACTTATATAGCCACTACCATCTACAACACTACACAACTCTACTTCAACTTCTCTTCTACTTTCTAGAAGCCATTGTAAATTCCAGTGTGAATCTGATAATCATTTTCAGTCAGACACTTTTAAGGGACTGGATAAATTGATAGTTGCAAACCTCTCTTTGAAAGAATTGAAATGAATAAGTACCTGAAGTGCTTGTTCAACATCTTTTTCTTAACAGAATTTTAAATTAACTATTATATATATATATATATATATATATATATATATATATATAAAAAAAATCATATTATATTGAAGGAAAAGCATATGATTGTATCAAGGCAAGATCCGTTATACCCCAAAGCCTCTATACTAGTGATTCCCAAACTCTGGTCCTCAAAGTGTTTTGGACTTCAACTCCCAGCAGCTTCAACCACTTTGACCAATGGTTTAACATTATGGGATCTGAACTCCATAAAACCCAGAGGATCATAATTTGGGAATTATTGATCTATACTGACTGGTGGAAATTCTCCCCAGCATTTGAGACAGAATTCTTTCTTGTCTTACCTGGAAATGACCAGGATGCTTTTGGACATGCTGGCTCAGAATTTCTGGCCATTTCACTCCATTATAACATGCTCTGTTCTTTTAATGCAGGGCATGTACTTTCCTTTCCATCCAAAAAACAGAAAAGACAACAAAACATATAATAAAAACTGAACTACAGCTGTTACATTGTTTAGGGGTCTAGAAGAAAAATGGCAGAAAGTCAGCTACATCCAACACAGCCCTATCTCTCATAGCCTTTCCCCCCCCTTTGTTTACAACTCATATTGAATAATTTTAAAGTATTTTAGCTTTATTAGATCCTTATTATGTGGGCGTATGTTTGATTGACTTGGATTGATTATGTTGCATTTAACTGTTTGAATATCTTGTTTTGTTGTTATAAATTCTCATATTGTTTTGTTTATTGGTTTTAGTTTGGTTTTTTTTATTAGTTTCTGTTAATATTTGGCATTGAATGCCTGAGTCCCCTCGGGGAGATAGGGTGGGTTACAATAAAGTTATTATTATTATTATTATTATTATAAGGTAACATTGGCAGAAAAACTGCTGGATCAGTAGAAGACAGATACAAAGTGAGCCAGTGTGATGTGTTAGCTATACCAGAGGGAAAGGGATCACCGAAAGAATGAGAGAAGTGGACAATGTGTTCTTGGGTATTTGTGTGAGCACAATAAAACTTTTGCTCTGATAGCCCCCTTGCATTCCTGCAATATTTATGCCCTTCTACAGAATGAACCATATCCATACCCAGAATTTGCAAGGCTTTATCCCAATGTTGTAAATCTAGACTCAAATTCCCATTCAAGCTGTGTGGACTTTGCAATGCCATTTTGTCTTTGTTGCTATCCGAACAAATCCAGGGAAAGTTGTGCACTTACGAATTCTTACTTCTGTTTCAAAGTCAATTCTTTCACTTTTTTCTTATCTCACTTGTAATACCATATTTAAAATAATTTGCCAGGAGCAGGTTGGAGAAAAAGAAATGAGAAAAACAAAATATTCTTTAAGCAGAGGCACCCAATTTTCATTTGGTGGGCCAGACTCAGGAACCTTACTGAAAAGAAGGATTTCCCTGCTCCAGAATACCACATAGTTGTCATAGAATACCATAGAGGGTTAGAATACCATAAAATGCAAAGAGGAGGTATGCCAAACATGGATTACACCCCCCCACCAGATTTTAGAATCATAATTTATGTGAGTCATCATCACATTACTGCCATGGTCATTAACATAATCTCTTCTGGACTTTAAAAACAAATGAGTCTAACAAAGGAGTCACTGGAACCAGAGCAGGATAAGGCAGTGCATGAGCAAAAGTGCAGCATCAGCTCGGCATCTTCATTGTACTCTCAGTTACCTCATTTTTTTCCTGGCATATCAGTGGAGACACTGACCTACATCATGCATTGAACCAATCTTCCTTTTCATGACAAAGATTGACAGATCCCTGCCTTCACTTCTGGGATGCTGCTACCATGCATTTTGAAGTGTCTGGAGAATGACAAATGTGTGACCTGAAATTGGTCTCCTGAATATCCATCTTCTTCTGAGTGGTAGACCAGTTAGGGTCTCTTGAGTAGTGGTCATTGGTGGAACGTGAGTGTCTATTGCCTTCCCTTGAACTTCACCAGTCCTCTGAGTAACAGAAGGCTCCTTTCCATTCTTATGTTTTCATTCAGTTCTGGTCCTGGCAGGAATCTGCTAGGAATTTGCAGTCACAGCAGTGCCCCTTGACAGCGCCTGGAGGCAATGTTTAGATTTAAGTGCAAAGGGCTAATGAATAATCTATCAAGTTTGAAAGAAAACATATATGTATGTAAACCTGAATGCTCAGATATCAACGACAGGATCCAATACATTGTTTTATATCAGTTTACGGTATATTTTAGATAAGCCTCTCAAAGGAAGATCAGCAATTTTCATTTATCTAGATTACATTTATTCTAGGTCTACTATTAAAACAATGGAATTATAGTCCTCTTTCTACCAACTTTGTTTGACTGCTTTGTCTATAGAGTTTCACAGAAAGGATGCCTGGTTGAAATAAACACCCAAAAGTTACAATTGTTTCTCTAGCAATACAATAAAATTTAATGGTTCAAACTTTGATAGGTCTTTTTCCTCCCTTTTTGCTTAAAAGCTTTAAAAACAGTATCACCACTTTATTCTAGACTAATGGATGTGTTAATGTTCAATTGGAAACTTTTATTATTATTATTATTTATACCCCACTTTTTCTCTCTACAAGGTGACTAGTTGTGTTCAGGCTGATTGGAGTAAGCATCCCCACAGGACCTGAGTGTATTGGGTGGATTATACAGGAGAAGGTGATCCTGTAGGTAACCTGGACACAAACCATGTAGTGCATTGAAGGTTATAATCAACACATTGTGCTTTGCCTGGAAACTAATTGGCAACCAGTGGAGGAGTGACTTTTGGGTCTAATATGCTCACTACTACATTTTCCTGTAACCAATCTGGCTGTCCTGTTTTGAACTAACTGGAATATCTGAACTTGGTATGAAGGTACCCCAATGTGCAGCACATTGAAGTCCAACTTTGAGGTTACCAGAACATGTACCACCATCTATACGTCTTCCAATTCCACGAAGGAGTGCACGTGATATATGAATCAAAGTTGGTAGGAAGCACAGATAGTTGTATCTATCTGTGTTGATATTTGGAGAGACTGATCCAGGAGCATTCCCAAACTGTGAACACAGTCTTGGGGGGGGGGGGGTGTAACTCCATTCAGAACCGGTTGATATACTTCCATCCTTAATGGTAAGCACTTCTGTCTTATCTAGATTCTAGTTCATTTCTTTTTTCTTTATCCAGCACATTATCTCCTTTAGGTATTCATTCAGGGAAGACATGTTGTCCTTGGCTAAAGCTGTTTTCAAAGGCATGGAGAAATATATTTGGGTGCTATCAGCATACTTATAGCACCCTGCTCCATGCCTAAGAATGATATCTCATGTAAATGTTAAAAGCATTGAGGATGGAATTGCTCCTTGTGGGCTGCCACATAACAGCACCTTTTTTGAGGAGTAGCTATCCTCATGTATTACCATCTGGAACCTACCTGAGAAGCACAGTGCCTCTGATTCCCAAACCTTCCAGGTGTTCCATAAAGATACCATGATTGATGGTATCGAAAGTTGCTGAGAGATTTAAAAGCACCTGCAGGACCACAAACCCCTTATCCGTGTTAAGATGGAGCTCATCCACACAGGCAACCATAGCAATTTCAACTCAATATCCTGCTCTAATGCCGGTTTGAAATTGGTCAACAAAGTGCGCGTCATCCAAGAATCTATGGACTTTATTACATGGGGCTGCCCAATTGCAATTGTAGCACTATGCTTATGAGTCCCAAGGGAACTTATCCCATAACATTGGTGCTTTCCTGTAGTAGCTTTTTGTGTATATTGCTACTGTAAGGATTTCCTGCACTGTCCAAAATAGGGGGGGCAGGAGAGAGGGCCTTCTCGGTGGTAACCCTCTTCCTAGAGAGATTATGCTAGCCCTCTCACTTCAAGCCTTCCAATCCATTTTAAAAACATGGCTTTTAAAACAAGACCTTGATCTTACGTATATTTTTTAGGGTTATTCCGAGGACTTACTCTTGGCATCACTTCGGTACTGGGCATGTGTCAATTGAAAACAACCTGTTTTTATCCACAGCTATTACTGTGTTTTATGAATTTTAATGTTTTATAATGTAATTGTGTGTGTGTGTGATTGTAATTTCATGGTTTTATCATTTTTAGATCTACGTATTGTTTCTATGCAGCATTTCATTGTTCTTTGTTAGCTGTATTATTTCCCAACATACTAGTCCTTCTGCGAACAAAGGACAGATAAGAAAAAGGCAAGAGGTTGGTTTTAATGTTTCGAAGACTGTTGCAGATTGTTATGTGTAATCATTAAAAAGTATACTAGAAGAGCATGCACACTGCAGAATTGTAGTTTGACACCATTTCAACTGCCATGGCCCCATCCTATGGAATCCTGGGATTTGTAGTTTGTTGTGGCACCAGGTCTCTATGACAGAGAAGGCTAAATTGCTCACAAAACTACATATCCAAGAATGTCATAACACTGAGCCATGGCTGTCCACATGATGTCAAACTGCTATAATTCTACAGTGTAGATACAGCCTAAATTTCAGTGAGAAAGATTTCTATGCAGTCCAAAACCTTGATGGAGATGCAATCTCAAGCAGTATAGATTTGAACATTTTAACCAAAGGAAAACAGAAAGACAAAAGAAATTAGAGCATAGATTGGGAACTTCTGCCCCTCCAGATGTTTTCATTTACAAGTCCCATAGTTTCTATTGTTTTCCACTAGAATTTACTAAATGTAATATCTAAAGCACTTCTAGAGTTAAGAGTTCTACCTTCCCTATAATATTTTGAATATTATTTTTGTCATTTAAACAAAAGATCACCTATAACATCAGTAGCTGTGAAAATGTTCATTCTACACTTTTATCAGCATGATCATGCACTTTTATGTAACACTTTTGAGTACTGAAAGCACTTTAAGTGCATTATCTCGCTGTAATCCTTCCAAGACACCAGGTTGCCTAAATGTATCATTATTACCTAAATTGCAGATGCGAGTAAGAGAATAGCTTTCCTGAGATCACATAAGGGGTTCATGGTAGAAGCTATGAACAACAAAAGTTGCTGTAATTATTTTGTTCTGTTATAAAAAGAATGAGATATTAAAGAGAAAATTAAGCATTTTTAGCGGTAGCTTATATTGTCAGCACAAAGCATAACCACCATTTGTACAGCAGTAGCAAATACAGATCTGCAGATCTATTAGCTGTCCTGAGTTCCTCTGTGGAGGTTGAGATAGGACAGGATACAAATAAATAAATAATAAATTCTGCTCTAGATATATCAGATGGCAGTACCCATCATTGCCTATTAGTGTCTGTAGCCCGATGTATCCAAAAAGGCCTAGGTTGGAGAAGACAATAATATTGGATGTTTTGTTCCAAATCAGCAAACTGGAGAATTATCACAGGAGGCTGTTTATCACAACTATCATGTTTTTAAAGCAAATTGAAACATAATGGTACTGATATGTTCACTTTCAAATTCCCTAATCATCAACACTCTGATGCTGCCTTGTTTACTATTGTACTTACTATCCAATCTTCCTTTAAATAAATAAATAAAATACATTTTATTTCTACCCTGCCACCACCTCCCCAAAGGGACTTTGGGCAGCTAACAAATAATAATAATAAACTTTATTTATAACCCGCCTCCATCTCCCCAAAGGGGACTCGGGGCGGCTAACATGAGGCCAAGCCGAAAAAACAATAAAACTCAGTTGAACATAAAACAGCAAAAGAAAAAAAAAACCAAAATCATAACAAAATATATAAAACGACAAATAAGATAAACAATATAACAATACATAATAAAATCAACACAGCCAAGTGCTGCATATAAACAATACATAGATCTAAGCATCCAAAAGTTGCTAAATTTAACATGGCAGCATGGAGTAATGGAGTACTACTGTGCTGGACACATCTTAAGCTTGGATGTATGCTGGATTCCACATTTCATGAGATGAAGCAGCATGTAAAACTACAGTTCTGGTGAATATAATTCCTGCTAGGTTCAATACAATTCCAGTTCTGAATGAGCATGTTAATTCACAACTTCCTGGAGTTCCAGCATCTGTTTCCAGAGTCTGGAAAAATATTTTAAATTACAACATCCTTATTTTCCCAGTGAGCATGGCCACAGATTCTGGGGACAGTTTGAAAAAGTAACTCTCCAGGCTCCATCTTTTTAAAATTCTTGTTAGCTTCTTCTTTAACTGGCAATGCCATGCTCTGAATACAATTCTTGGCCTAAAATGTCACCTTTAACAACATTCTCCCCTTGCTAAAAATATTCATTGCCAAGGCAATACTTTCCTATTGCATAACAGTAGATGGCAGCAAAAGTCTATTTTTGAAACAGAATCTAAGGTATGCTCTACCAGGAGCTGAGTGTTTATGTGTGTTCACCTGTACTCACTGGCACCTTTCAAGATTTTATTTTCATCTTCCAGAAATTCTGTATATCTTTACTTATACACAGATGCCTTCATGTTTCCATTTTAGGGGTTCTTATTTGTAGAAAATAGGACAAACTTGTTACTCCTTGAGCTAAATTGAAAAGAAGGGAAGCAAAAGCAAAAAAAGGCAGAGCTGAGAACAGCAAAGGAGACATGGAGATACCTAAGTTATATCCTTCCACCCTTCCCACTTCCGAGAAACCACGAATGTTAAAAAAAAACTTCATTGAGAATATACAATGTACTATCCACATAATGCTATCCAGCTTCCCTTTCTTCCCCTCTCCCTCTCTCAGAGATAAAATGCTCACATGGCTAGCAGTGAGTGTTCACATAGACGTTTTGTCACATATTCTGTAGAGTATTTCTCTCATACACAGATCACACTATTTTTGTTCCTGGGTTATAAATGTCCTTTCCTAATTGGTTCTATCATATAAAAAAACATGGGCCAAAACTAACAGAATGATGTTCAGTTGGGACAAATGTAAGATACTCCACTTAGGCAGAAAAAAATGAAATGCAAAGATACAGAATGGGGGGCGCATGGCTCGAGAGCAGTACATGTGAAAAAGTTCTCGTAGACAACAAGTTAAAAATGAGCCAACAATGTGATGAGGCGGGAAAAAAAGCCAATGGGATTTTGGCCTAAATAATAAGTTGAAATAAGTTGAAATAAGGTCAACTTCTTCCCTCCTTTCCTTTAGAAAAAAGCTAAAGATGTGGCTGTAGGACCGGACGTTTTAGTTGATGTGGAGCAGCAGACGGACAATCTGAGTAGGATAGGGTTGTGTTGGCGGACTGTAGATTGGCTGACAGCCTACGAATATAGAACGGGGATTATGGGGGATTTGATATGTAACTGTTTTTATCTGCTTTGTTGTATTTTTTTGATATGTTGTTCTGTTCTTGCATGCGACATTTAATTATTGCGTTTTGTGAGCCACCCTGAGTCCTCCTTCGGGGGTAGAGAAGGGCGGGTTAGAAATGAAATAAAAATAAATAAATAAATAAATAGGAGTATAGAGTCTAAATCCAGGGAAGTCATGCTACCCCTCTATTCTGCCTTGGTTAGACCACCACTGGAATATTGTGTCCAATTCTGGGCACCACAATTGAAGAGAGATATTGACAAACTGGAATATGTCCAGAGGAGGGCAACTAAAATGATCAAGGGTCTGAAGAACAAGCCCTATGAGGAGTGGCTTAAAGAGCTGGGCATGTTTAACCTGAAGAAGAGAAGGCTGAGAGGAGACATGGTTGCCATGTATAAATATGTGAGAGGGAAGAGGGAGCAAGCTTGCTTTCTGCTGCCCTGGAGACTAGGACACAATGGAACAATGGCTTCAAACTACAAGAAAGGAGATTCCACCTGAACTTTATTAAGAACTTCCTGATTGTGAGAGCTGTTCAGCAGTGGAACTCTCTACCCCAGAGTGCAGTGGAGGCTCCTTTTTTGGGAACTTTTAAACAGAGGCTGGATGGCCATGTGTCGGGAGTGCTTTGAATGCAATTTTCCTGCTTCTTGGCAGGGGGTTGGATTGGATGGCCCATGTGGTCTCTTCCAACTCCATGATTCGGTTCAAAGAGACCAATGTGTCTCTAAAGCCAGGGTGAACAAATAAGGTAACAGGTTGCAATCCTAAACAATTTCGGAAGGCAACCAAGGGACCCCAGGATTTTGCAGACAACTTTCTCCATCAACAGAGTGGGAATCTTATGTCCGGCCCTACTGCATGAAATAACTTTGGGAGCAAGCCTTGAATCAAATGAATACTTTCAGTATATGACCGACTGAATTTCTGGACCGATAGAGTCTGAACATTTTTGGTTCAGCAGATTAGCAGAGGATTGTAGAAATGGTACCTTAGTCGGTGAAAGGGAGGTGATGAACATCAACAGCTTTGCAGTGAATGAAGTTTGGCACTTCTAACTAAACTGATAGTTACAACAGGAGTGAGGAGAGACATTCCAGTTCGCTCTTAGCTTGGAAACAATCATGAGAAGGTGGGAAAGTATTTTTCAACATTAAAGAACCTGTCAAGAACACCGCGTGCCACCAACCAAGCTGCTGAATTGCACTCCATTTCTGAAGTCACTATGACCTCCATTATTAACTGCTCACCCGATCTGTCCTCATTAACAGGACTTAGAAAAACAAAATCCGTTAATACCTGATTTAAGCAAGGAGCTTAAAAGGGAAATGGATGACACCTACTGAGGTTATGTTGACTAGCTCAAACTTAAAGAGCTGAAAGATGTAACCTTCCAGGAACATATATTTTCATCCAAAGAATTATTGCTAAAGAAGTAGTTCCCTGTGACAGATGTCAACCAGTAGCCTCACTTGTACCATGGCAGTCCTTCTTTCACCTACTAATCTACTTGATCCCATGCCTTTTTAAGACCTGGAAGAGGCATGAGAGCTATGTAAGATGATAAGAGAAGAGATGTTTTTGTCCAGGCTTTTTAAAAATGAAAATTTCTGCCCCACCATTTCCATTTGTTTTGAATTAGATTGTTATTAAACTTTATAAACAGAGCAATGTGAATATTTGTCAATGAAGAACAATGAATGCAATGCAAAAGATAAACTTCTTCCAAATCACTGCAGTGCAGTTATTAATAAATATAGTTCAGATAAAGTTGTGAGCTGATGGATCGGTTAAAAGGGACATTCCATGTGCAAAGTCAAAGATTTCAGTCTCTGATTTTTCTGGCATTGATTATGACATAGCACAAAGGTTTTCTTCAAGACCATTTTATCATATTTTTAAAGTTCATTGAGATATTTCAGTTAAAATAGAGTTGGAAGTTCAACTGGGGCCAGGCTAACTGAACAACTTCCTATATGAATCTGTCTAACAGCCCACTAACAGCGCAGGCATGTTTTGTGGGAATGCAAGAGAGGACATTCTCCTTTCTCCTTCCTGTATTCTCATTCATTTCATTTATTAGATTTCTGCGCCCCCACTCCCGGAAGGCTCAGGGCGGCTCACACAAGCATATATGAAACAACACATTAAAACAGGTTAAAAACACATTAAATGAACACAATCTTTTTTTTTGTTTCTAATTTACAACTTTATTATATTTTGCGAAAAAGGTAGAAATATTAATACATATATCTTTCTGTTTAATTGCTATCAGGATTTTGGGAAAAAATAATTTCTAGGGGTGCAGTGAGTAAAAAGATTTTCTGGGAAGAGGGTAATAGGCCAAAAAGGTTTGGGAACCACTGATCTACATAACCTTTTTTTTTAAAAAAAAATGTTTATTAGGGTTTTTCTGTGAACAGCAAAAGTGGGGGAACATTTTCAGGTAAAGGACAGTAGGAAAGATAGAGAATGGAAAGGCTGGGAGTGGTGGTGGGTGAGGGGGGTGGAGAGGGGGGGGAAGAAAAAGGGGGTGCTGGGGAGGGGGTGGTAACAGGGGATGGGGGTAGGAGAAGATGGGGAAAGGCAGGGAGGGGGGGACTAAGATACTGTGGGGTAGGTGGGGGGGCATTGTGGGGCAGTCTCTAGGGGGTGACCGTGTTTTTCCTTGTATCCAAACTCTTCTGGGTCCCTGGGGGTAAAAATTTCTTCTGTCGTGGAAACTATTGAACTACAAGTTCGTGATTAATCCCTTTTACTCTCGTTCCGGAGGTGAACGGGGGGTGGCTGGGTTTCAGAATGATCACGATGAGCCCCACAATTTCAGGTAGGCTTTCACCGGAGACCAGTCAGTTCACTTGAGCGGGTGACCTCCCGTTTCAGATAGGTAGAAAGAAAGTTTGTCCATGTCCATGGATTCTCGCACTTTGTCCAACCATTCCTCCAGCTCGGGGACCTCCTCGCTCTTCCACTTCCTCGCGTAGACTATTCTCGCCGTCGTTGACAAGTACACGAATAGCCTTTCCGCAGCCTCGTCTGGTAGGTCTTCTTCCGACGTTTGCCCAAGTAGATAGGCTTCAGGTTTGAGTTCCATGGAGAGTCCAAGAATCTTTTGTGTGGCTATGTGTTTCTTCTTCCAGAAACTCACAGCATGTTGGCAGGACCACCACATATGGTAAAAAGTGCCCGTCTGGGAGGTGCACTTCCAGCACTTGTTTTGCGACTCCTTGAACATGAGGCTCAGCTTGTGTGGGGTCATGTACCACCTATTGAACATTTTGTGCCAATTCTCGGTCAGCTCCATCGCGTAGGTGTATTTCAGTGTTTTCTTCCAAACTTTCTCCCACTCGTGGAGTGTGATTGGCCTGCCGATATTCTTGGCCCATTTCACCATGCAGTCTTTCACCACTTCAGTTTCTGTGGCCCACTCCAGTAGCTTAGAATAGAGTTTGGAGATTCGTTTCTTGTGCTTCTTGAGGAGGGGGCTCCAGAAGTCCTCTTTTTCTAAATGAACACAATCTAAACAGATAGATTAAAACCTAATGTGCCAAAACAAGGCACAACAGTGTAAAAACATTACAACATGTTGCAGTAGTCCATTTCTGGTAGTCTCTTTTGGGAAGATAGGGTAACACTTTCCTTGCTGTCCTTTCATTGGCAGGGGAATTTTCTTCTTCTTCTGACAGCCTTTGGGGGAACAAATGCTTTTACAGGAAAATGACTTTCCAAAGTTCTCCACTACTTTTTTTGGCCTTTCTGTATATATTTGTGCATAAGTTGGTTTCTTGTATAGGGGAGGTCAGATTTTGGGCCAAAATAATGTATTTTGATATAAGTTATGGATAAGTCAAAGATCATTGGAAAAAGGAGGAAAAATGACAACATTGCTTTGGGAGGTCTGCTTGAACTGGCTGGTGCCACCACCATAATTTTCCTGTCCAGGCATTCAAAAAGTCATTTTGCCACTCTTTCAGAGAAGGAGATGGTTGATATATAAAAAATAAGACATAAGATCCAGTATTGGCTTCTATCAAAAAGGAGTGATAAAGGTTGAGAAATTAGTCCATTCTATGAGAACCTAAAAGAATCATAGAATCAGTGAGTTGGAAAAGACCACACAGGCCTCCTGCCATGTAGGAAAAGCACAATCAAAACACACCAGACAGCAGGCCATCCAGCCTCAAATAAAATCGCTCAACCCTCCCACCATTCCTTTGAGGGAAAGTGCCAAAGAGCAGCCACTGCCATTTCCCCACCCAGACATTCAAAAGGGTCAGAAATGGCACAATGGCAGAGACAGTAGAAGTGGTTGTGCATCTTTTAGGCTCTTCTGGAATGTACTCAATTCTTGCTTTTCTACTTAGAGAAGGTGATGGCTCTTTCTCGCCGGTCTGAGTCCCTGAGAAGATTGGGGTACAAAAGTTTTAAATAAATAAATAAATAAATGCATAAATAATAAATTCTTTGAGAAGAATTAAGGTGCAGTACTTACACTGACCCATAGATAAATAAAGAAACTAGAAATCCATCGCTCCCCCCTAAATTGGCAAACTAAACCATGGCTGGAAGCAGAAACCTTGAACTGCCAATTAACACATTCTTTCTTTCCATCCCAGGCCTCTCAGGCCAGGTGCTTTATCTCTTCCCTGTTGATTCTCAGGAGAACTGCACTCCCTAACTGCTTTTCCCAAATGCTGTCTTTGCAAATTTCCTTCTTGCCAATTTCCATCATGCACTGTGGATCCCACAATCCCTTGCACTGTATATCCCACAATCCCTGCTGAAGCCACAGGCCCAACAGGGAGTTTCCCAATGTGGCCTACAAGTAAGGCAAGTTCCATGCTGATAGGCATAACAGAGAAACGAGCTTCCAAAATTTCCCTATTGACACCAATAGGTTGAATCTTACCGGTATGAAAATGGATCACTCCCCCTCCCAAATTTGATTTTTTTTTAAAAAAAGAACAGTGGGCAACCAAAAATTGGGCACTGAAAGTGGAACAATATTTCCCTGAATTGCACACCCCTACCAGCAGCACAGAACATATAGGACAAAGAGCTTGGCAGTTACGATGGAATGAAACTAGATTAGATACACTCTTTGCTTCAGCTTGAACCTGATCAAGTGATAAGCATGTTATTTACATGTTCATTAATGTAATCTGGGCCTCTTAATTTTACTATGTTTCAAATACATCAGAAACACTGAACGACAGAAATCATTTTACTAGGGGAAACTATTAGAGGTTGATTTACAGTTATAGATTAACTGAAAAGGGTTCAGACCATACTTGAAATCTCTAAACCATAACAGATGGCTAATCTTAATTTACTGTCCACAAAGTGTGCAGTGAATGAGCTGAATTTTTTAAAATGCTGTTCTGCCTATTGCAGATGGTAGTGTAGGTGATTGTTTTCAAAATGATTCAAGCAATCAGTTATTCCTTTCTTCACTTTACTGATGTCATCCTTCATGGAATTTTCACTGATCTCACTTGCCCTTTCCACATTCTTATTTATTTAGAAAGGTAGAATCATCAAACCATAGAATTGGAAGAGGCCACAAGGGCCATCCAGTACAACCTCCAGTCCAAACGGTTCTGGCCCAACTAAAAGAAGCATCAACCCACTTTTAATGTCTGGGTGGCCACTTTCTCCTCTGTGTATAATACGCCTCAAATTATCTATGGTTCAAATCAGAATCCATAATTTTGGTCCCAATTTATACATGATGTCAATTTATGCACACTTGCAAGCCTTCAAGTTTGGTTGGATAGGTTTTTAAATCTCCACAAATGTCCTATTGACAAAGTATGTTGGTAAGTTATATGGTGAACAAATGTATTCTCTCAGTAGCCTGTCTCAGATGAATATTCTCCAAGCAATGAATGTCCAAGATGCTGCCATGTGATACTGAAACATTGTCCCAAAGGAACAACTCACCTGCTATTTCTGTGTATTTTAACATGCCGTGTAACATTTCTAGCTAGCCCTTCTGTAATTAAGATAATAATCTTGTGGAATGAATGCATCAGCAGGAATGAAAATTTCATGAAGGAGTATAATTGCTTTAGGAGAAAAGAGTTTCGAAGGTGGAAGGGGATCCAATTATGTCTGCTTAAATGTCACTAATGTTTATTTCTAGTATTTTCTCCTCTGCTAATTTCCATTTTAAAGTGCTCTCTGAGAAGATTCCCATAATTCTATCTTGGGGGCACCCATACTGTTGGCCCCCGAATGTCCTTCTTCTTGTGTTGTTTTTCCCCCCAAGGACTGAGTCTATAGGATGTCCCAAGATAAGTGCTTTGAAATACAACTCAATATACTGATAAAAGGGCAAGAAAAAGCAGCAGAGGTCCACAGACTATGATTTTCCTTTGAAGTTTTTGGATTTGAGATATAACAGATGATCAAAATTATTCAAATGCAGCCAGCTAGTCTTTTGATGGGCCTCATTTCCAAAGCCGTTTACCTGGAGCAGAATGAAGTAGTTTCAGATACGTTGATCCATCTGACTGGGGCTTTATACTTTTTGTATTTTGGGGCCTTTGCTAATATAAAGCCACTTGTTCTTTTAGATGGTTTCATCCTGGACTGCTATTTGCTTGTGTACAATTGTAAAACAATGGACTTTTAATCAGTCATAAACCCTTCTACTGAACTTAGAAAGTTAGTTCTTTTTAATTAGTTGCAGGTAAAAGTAAATTATCAGTTTAGTTAAAAATTTGAACTCTTCATTTCCTTGCTATTCAAAAATAACTAGTTTTGATTACAACCAGAATATTGTAATTTATGTAGTACAAAACATGCCTAAGAAGTTACTACTATCCCCACTCCCAATATAAATAGCCAGAATCCTGGGGAGTTACACTGAGCTACACCTAGAGCTAAACTGTCATTACTGCTTGGTATTCACAATTCCTACATCCCTACATATTATCTAGTTTAGGAAACACATAGGGACTTACCCAGTAGAAGCCACTGCAATTGATGGGGTCTGTTGCCCTGTTGTTTTGGAAGCAGTTGACGGATGTTCCCACTCCTCTCATATGAGGGCAAATGGTTCCATTGCTAAATTGCTCTTACTGTCAAGATGTTCCTTCTAACATTAAATTGAAATCTACTCTCCTGTGACCAATGTTAACTTCTAACAGGCGAATATCTTCTTTCCACTTCAAAAAATTGAGCAAATAAAATACTATAATCACCTTCATGCATTTTCTTCAAATGAGTACATATTTGACAATCCAGATGATGGCATTTTAAGCTGCATGGGAAATGTGAAGACTCAACTATTTAGATTGCCAGAATTTAATCCCAAATGTGTCACCCCACAGAGTTGCCATTCAAAAAGCTGAAATGAATCAATAATCTTTTAAGACCCATACACAATCTATTATAAAGCCTTATTGCTAACAGAAGTAACCATGTTCCCCGATATTGTTGAATAGTTAGATTACATACACACCTGACTGCTCCAACCCAATTTGGGCTGGTTTGTATTTGGATACAGATTTCCATATCGATTTTCTCCATTACATGAAAACAATCATCCAGTTTATTCGTTATTCTCAACCAAAGTGTGCCGATTGATAGAAAGGAGCACACATAGGCACATAATTGCCATGTTCCCATTGATTCATTAGACTCCCATATAGGTCAAACTCTTGTTGGATTGGTGGTTAAATGTAAGTCTCTGTATGTAGCTCCTCAAAGTACATTCAAATACTTGCAGGCTCTGCATAACCCAAAGCACATTAGTAGGCAGTAGGGGTGTGCAACTTGGCACAAACCATGCAGTTTTAAAGTCCTGTTTTCGGCTAACTCTTCATTCTGTTTACCGGGAAATTGCCAAAATGGGGGTGTGTGCCATTCTTATTTGGGAAAGATTTAGCCTATTGGCTACAATGGAGAAACTTTAGAGGCTCATTTCTCAGGGGTTTTTTTTAAAAGGAGGGAATGAGAAAGCAGGCCTTCTCGGTGGCTGCCCCCTGACTTTGAATCTCCCTGCCCAGGGAATACAATAGGGTCTCCCCCCTGCTGTCCTTTTGGCAACAGGGTAAAACCTTTTTATTCAGACAGGCTGAATAAAAATAAATAAACATTTTTTATTTATTTGTTGTTTGTTTACTTGTACAGTTATTCACTTATTTAGAATGCCTTTCCTCCCTGTTGCGTATTAGAGAGAGGGCTTTGGGTTGCTCCACCTCCTGTCTATTCCCCCCTTTAGCCCCGCCCCCTGCCTCCCTGTCAAAAGTGCTCCACTTCTCTTGCTCAAGATGGCGTTCCCGCCACCAGTCCTTGTCTTCTTCCCCTTCCGGGTCTAGAGGAGCTCGGTCGCCATCTTGGTTCTCATCCTGACTGTTTTTCTTCCCTGTCCTGGGGTGGTTGGAGGTTCCCAATATGCTCTTCCCTGTGGGGGTGGTGGAGGGGGGGGTTTCCTCTTATTCTTTGAGCCCGCTCCCAGGTGCGATGTGTCCCTTGCAACCTAGCCAGGAGCCCAGTCCGGTACGTGCGTGCCTCCCTCTTGACGCGGATGGCGCCTCGCGGTTGCGAGAGGGGGGGGGCGCTGCTGATCCCCGTACTCACTCTTGCTGAGCTTCTCCTCCTGCCCTGCCGTCCGGTTCAAGGGGGGGAGGGGGGGGTAGGTCAGGCTGGGCTGGCAGTAAGTGCAGGTCGCCGCCCGCTTCCCGCTCCTTGGCCCACTAGCCGCTGTGGCAGTGGTCCGGGCTCGCTCGATCTCCCCCTCTTGAGGAGGGGGGGATCTTTGGAGCCAGCGGAGCCTGCCTGCCGGCTTCACTGTCCCTTCGGACGCTTCTGCGTCCGTGGGAGGGGGCGCAGATCACCCTCCAACCAAGAGAGCGGGTGGCACTCCAGGGAGCCCTAGAGTGTCCGCCCTGCCGCCATCTTCGCCCGACCGGGTCTCCCACACAGCCCTTTTTAAAGGGCAGTGGCTGCTGTGCCAAAACCCTGCCCCTCCTGAGGTAATTTCCCTTCATTGGCTGGAGGCAAGCATCCCAGCATGCAAGCAGCTGCTTGCCTCCAAATGCTGATTCGTTTCCAATTCACTTCCTGGATCGTAAAAAAGATGACAGTGGCTTCGAAATGGCAAGGATATTTCTCGATTCCCAAATCACTTCAAAATCGCTTCAAAAAGGGATTTATTCTGATTTTAATCCAAATAACGAAGATTCTGAATGAACCTACCCATGCCTAATAACTATTGGTAGTCTCCCGTCTGTATTTTCTCTTCCTATATACTGTCACCCATCATTGATATTCCAACTGCAGGGAAGAAAACCACTGTAATTACAGCAATTTTTAATATGAAAGGAAAAATTGCACTATAAACTGTATATCTTCCTATAAGAAAACTTACCAGTGAAATGTGAACTTGCTGCTAAGAAACACACCACCAAAATCACGTTTACTCTTCGCTGCAAGAGAACAGGAAAAACTTATATCCCCAACAAAAACATTTACTAAAAATAGTGTGTGTGTGTGTTTGTGTGTGTGTGTGTGTGTGTGTGTGTGAGAGAGAGAGAGAGAGAGAGAGAGAGCAAACTTTCAGTTTTCATTCCTAGGAGAGGAACCTGCTTCTTTGATGCAGTGCAGTCATATGGATTTCATGCATATGGGCTGTTGTCTAACCAAATAGGTCATTTGGGACAACCCATTTAATTATATTTTACATAAAGAGCAGAATTTGGCCCCACTCTTTTACCCAGCTCAAGTTTTTAGTTGTCTTTTAGTTACAACACCACATGATATATGTCAGATCAACCATCTCATCTCCTTGAGTCATCTAATCCCCATGTAATGGATTATACACTGTTCCTTGCTGGAGGTGTGAATTTCATTATTCCTATTAAGATGTACTGTAATTGCCACACTACCTCTGTTTATTTTCATTTTGGAGTTGCTTCACTGGCTTTGCAAGCCAACTGCAGTATCTTTCAATTACATTACAGATTGGTAGATCTAACAGCTCATATTCATGGCATAAAATGTTTTTTTAAATATGCCCTTAGAGACAATAACATATTAATATGGTTGCTAATTATGTGAAAGGATAGTTTTCACCATAAGTGATCACTGAATATTGGTTAAGCTGAACATAGCAGACGGCACCATTAATTTGTGTATTGTTTTGAAAATTCCAAAGTAGAGTTCTGAGAAATCCAGAATCTGACTTTTATCCAAAACTTTCCATTACACTTAATATATCTATTAGGGAATACCTGATGACAGGAAAGGTGGGAGAAAAGGGGATTTGAGAATTGCTGTCTTGCATTCCTCTTGAGTGTATGCTTGGTGTCTGTCCATCTTACAAGTAGGCTCAAAAGGGTGACATATATGTTTATTTATTTATTTATTAATTATTCAAATTTATATACTGCCACTCACTGAAGGCTCGGAGCGGTTTACAAACAGAACAATGAAGTTAATGGTAAATAACCACAAACACACAACATATAATAAATAACAGTTCAGGACTACCCTATGCCCACAGTTCTAATATTAATCAAGCTGCATGGCCTCTGATTCCTATTGTTGGTAATCACAAATAAAGTAGAGCCATTTATTCAAGTGTTGAATAGTGAGTAAACACTTATCTAACTCCCATAGATTCCAGTTGTTTAATCTATTTAGGGCATGTTGTTTTTGTTCATAAAAAAACATTCAGGTTTTGAAAAAAATGTTAAATAAGGAAATAAATATGTGAGTTGCCCTCTCCTGTTCTGCCTTTTGAAAATCCAAGATCTGTTTTGCATGGAAACCATCCATAAAGATCTGTAATTCAATGCTGTGTGGTTGTATTAAATTGAAAAGAAAATAAGTACCATGTAGTGACTACTACAA